>CANSGD010000837.1:600000-822304 GCA_947645195.1 Patellifolia procumbens
CTTACCTGTAAAACTTGTTTGGTAAGTTTTTTTCCCCTTCCAGCCCTCTCCTTCCTTTTACCCTAACACCACCATAGCACCACCATGTTTCTCCTCGCCACCCTTCTTAGCCGGCGTCGCTCCTCCCCTCCTTCTCTCTCCCTGCCTTTCCGTCGCAACCAACCCCTAGCCGCCCACTCTCCGCGCGCCAGAACAATAGTCATCTGGGCACAAAACCTTTCGCACCAAACCGGAAGCAAACGATGCAGATCTGGGCTAGAAAACCGCCCAGAAACACTCGCCCAAAGTCACGAAGTTTATGGTGGAGATTTGGGGTGGAGTATATGGCGTTTTTGAAGGGTTTCAAGCGGAATTCTGGCGGTTTTGAAGGTATTTCGAGTGCTTTCCGGCGGTTTTCGAGGGTGGATGTTGGGTTTCAGGGGGTTGAGGTAGTTTTCGGTATTTGGGGAAGAAAATAGGAGAAGTTGTGGTGGTTTCTGGAGGCGTTGTGGTGGTTTCCGGCGACGGTGTGGTGGTCTTCGGCGGCGCCGTGGTGGTTTCCGGCGGAGGGTGATCAAAGATGGTCAGGCTGGGGCTAAGGTTCAAGGTGGTGACGGTCGGTGGGCTGAAGTTCAAAGTGATTGTTGGTGTTCAATGGGTGGTCAATGGGGGTTTCCCTTACCCCCATTTCTAAGTGGAGGAGGGGTTGAGGAATCAGAATAGAAGACTTTGGGGGTTAGCAAAAAAGAAAAGAGGGTAAAGGGAATCAACAAAATGGTGAAACAAACAACAACAAAAGGTCTTTCCATTCCCTTTCCCTTTCCCTTTCTTGAAACCCCCAATCCAAACGCCCCTTTAATGGATAGATTTAAACGATGAATATAATCGCAAACATCATCCCCGTATCTCATATGAATATAATAAGGTGAACCACACTCAGGACCAGTGTGCTTCCTTGCAGTTCTTCCTTGTAGTATACCTTCTGGCCATCTAAACATAGAACAAGCAAAATTTTCAGTACCAAAGAAAACACTTTCAAGCATGAAATAAGAAATCACTCCTTTTCGACCCTACACTCTCAACTTAATTAATTGAATCCTAATTAAATTTTAAACCTATCTTATTTCATTTTAACATAATCTTGCCCTAATTAATCTAACCTAAGCTCTGATACCACTTTGTAACACCCTCCAAATTTGAACTAAATAAAATACTTATATTTTGAAAACCATTGATTAAACTCGGAGGATGTTACCGCCCATTTACCCCTTAAGGGAGTAAATGAAGGCTACAAACTAGAGGTGGCCACGGGCCGGGTTGTGCCGATTCAGTGCTGGGTTATATACGGCCCGGTTCACAAAATCTTAGCCCTGACCCAACCCTGAGACCACCCCGGGCCGGTTCAGGGCTGGTTCAGAGTTCTTTTTTTTAACCTGAATCGATTCGGGGACGGTTTGGGAACAGTTCAGTGACGGTTCAGGGCCAGTTCATGGTCGGTCCAGGGCTAGATTTAGTGTTGGTTCAGAGCTGGTTCATTGCTATTTCAGGGTTATTTCATTTTTTTAATATATATTTTTTTCATATTGGAAAATCACCTTAAGTAAAAATCATTTGTTTTATTATTTAAAAAGGATAATTCTTAGAAATAATACTACCTCCCTTTTTTCTCGCATCATTTGGGAATATTACACGATTGATTCATGATACTTTGAACCAAAATTTTAAGTTATATATTATAAAAAACATAGTCATGTGAGATATTGTTAGATTGTCTTAATGTGTGGATTATTAATATCAATTTTACATAATTCCTTATTATATAGAACTCAAGATATTTAATTTATAAAAGTGCATTTGGTTGCTTAATATGGTTCAATGATGCAAGTAAAAAAACGGAGGAAGTAACTCATAGAGTAAAACAAATACTAATTCCATATAGAAATTTGACCAATCGCAACTCCCAATAAGAAAAGCTCATTACTCATAATCTTAATCATATATTATAGTTTATTAATCATAATTATAATTATAGTTTATAGTTTATTAATCATAATTATGATTTAAAGTTTATTAATCATAACCATAGTTCAATTTCATAGATCATAACTAATTCATTTATCAAAATCATAATCACAATTTATGCTTCACCAGTCCACTAGTCATTTATAAGAACAATCATGATTTTTAAGATTTTAATTAGGGTATAGGGTTTAGGGTATATGGCATAAAGTTAAGGTTTAAGATTTAAATTTATGGTATAGGGTTTTAATGACGGTTTAGAAGCGGTTCAAGGGCTAATTCAAGAATGGGACGGTTCAAGTACCGTTCAAGAGCGGGCTGGTTTGCAGATCGGGTCAGGGTTAAGATCGGTTCTGAAATTTGAAAAAATGAACCTAAACCGAACCAATTCCTTGACAGGGCCGGGCCGGTTCAGGGTTGATTTTTACAGGTTCAGGGTCGGACCGTTTTTTCACCAGGCCGGTTCAGGGTTGGGTATTTGTTTTACTACAAACCAAGGTTAATCAAAACAATTATTCAATAGGCATTAATTTGCGCTTCATCTAAACTATTACAAATGAAAAGAAAGTTTATAATGTCAAACAACTAATAATAAAATCCATTATTTAAGCTACCCACTAGGTAGTAATATAAAAAGGCTAGGTTCACTCACTCGAATTCCCTTCTTGCCATCATCAACCTGCAAAAATAATAAAGGAATTCACCATCGTACATTATTAATTTATTAGAGGGGAAACGTGAACGCTAGTAGGTCGGCGCAATCCCCTATTATCCACCTACTTCAACAAGAGGTCGTCACCCCATCAAAATAGTTCATGGCCAATAATCAGAGTCCCTAGTGTGTATACCCCTTCTACTTGGATCACAACAAATAGAAGGAAGACAATGGTTTCAGACATAATAGTAAAGTAACCAAAACCTATAAGTAGTTGTGCTACCATATAGGGAAACCTGTTCAACACCCACACAAGCTTCATTTCCCTCATTAGTACCATTATGTAATGTAAAGTAATTTAATCAATTAAGTTCAAATAATAAAGTTCATTCCACTCAATTCGATAATTTTCAAAGTTCCAATATCATAATGACCATAATCACGTTCCAAATCATATACTCAAATTATAACATTCAACTTCATTAATCATGGTCATATATAGTTACAAATCTAATAACAAAATAAAAGAAATAATAATAATAAATAATAATAGTAACAACCATAGTAATAGTAGTAGTAACATAATAAAGTCTATTTTATACCCAACATTCGACTTAATTTCAACTCACAATCAAATAGAAAACCTTCTCAATGGGTCTAGAGTTTCTATATACATCGAGATTACCTCGAGTAGAGTAAATTGGGAATTACTTCTAACGGTCGCCTATGAAATTTCCATCAATGAAGTTTCCGTCTATAATTAATGAATAACCCGTATTAGTAATTTGGGTAATATTCCAAGTAAACAAAAGCTTACAAAATACTAATGGGTAAAACGTTATTTTAGAATTTCAATAAACTAGTGGAGGAACTTGACTTTAAAAGACAAAAGGCAAAATGAAAAAGGTAAAATGTAAAAGTTAAAATTTAAAAAAAAACATAAAAGTTAAAAGAAATGAAAGGAAATTTAAGAAGTAAAATGGTCAACGCACTATACTGATTCAATAGAATCAGTTGGAATAAACCAACAACAACACGAAAGAAAAGAAGAAAAGAGAAGGAAGAAGGAAGAAAGAAGAAAGAGAAGAAATAAAGAGAAGGGGAAGGTGGCGGCAGGGCCGATCAGCCATCACCGACGACCACCTTTCACATTATAATTATTTTAAAAAAAAAACTTTAGTATAAAGAATTACAGGAAAGAAAAACAAGGGTTTGATTCATACATGTTGAAGAGAAGGTAGAAAGGAGATGGTGTCATGAAATGACCATTGGAGGGTTTTTATAGGTGAACTACTTTTTTGGCCCAGGCGATACCTGGAAAATTCCTATTTAGTTAATTTTTGTACTTTTTCAATGTTTATATTGGCTACACTTCTCTAAACACGGACTCCTAGGCAAAACTTTGGTGTGTGAGTAAAAGTGTGTAGAACAAATAGTAGGAGAGAAATAGAGAGAATAAGTTACTAAAAAGAGAATAAAGGAGAATTGTAGTCATTAATTTAAAACTTCTTAAAATGGAAAGTGTAGTCAATAAAAAAACGGATGAAGTATATTTCAATGAGTTTGTTAGTTTGGCTAATTTAGCATGTTGGCCTATTGGGTTTTTGTATTTAATTGAGTCTGTTATTTTGTATGTAACCCATCGTAATAAGCCATCCTAGCAAATCCACGCCGCCGCTGCCACCAATCCACCACCACAACAACACCATTTGTCTCAAAAGTTGAGGCAACAAATAAAGAGTGACGGTAGGAAGAGAACATTCTTTTTATATAAATTGTAGGAAGAGAATCGGATAAGGTAGAACACCAATGGGGAAGTGGAATATACCAACAAATTACAAATTTAAGAAGGATTGTAATAAGAGATTTTTAAATGGTAGGAAGAGAGTAAGGTAGAGTATTAATTGGAGAATTGGATTGGACAAATAAATTAGACGCACATTGGAAGAATTTTTTTTGAGGAAGTTCTTTTTTCCTAGCAAAAATTAAGATGATGAGATATGTAACTTAAAAATGAAAGTAGATCACGAAATGAGGTGTAGCATAGAGGATTCAAACCCTGTTGTATGCATTTTGTACATTGGTGTCATATCAATAAATGACATGGGGTAACACGTGGCGGATAGCAGTGTGAGCTTACGCCTTTTAATATATATATATAGATGATATCTATTTAAGAAGAAAACGGAGAGTGGTTTATGGAAAGGATGAAGCTCCCAATCAATTTAAGAGTTGATTGCCAAAATTGAGGGATTTATTGACAAAGAACTTGGTATTCTGATTTAGAGGAGAAGGGAAGGAAAATTCTGGATCCTCTCTCACCGCTGATTGTTGGGTTTAATTAATATTTTTTTTCTTTTATTTTTAGCTAAAAGGCTATGGGTGGGTTGGGCTTGGTAGTATTAGTGAAAAAGTAGGCTTTAAGAGTTCTCATGAAACATAAACATTTGTAAAAAAAAATTAAGATTGAAAAAGAAGTGAAGAAATTTGACTAATAAATTAGCTACTCGAAACTTAGAAAATAATAATTTGAAAATAACGTTATTTAAAATGTAAGAAAATTTTGGGATATTACACTGGTGCAACAAACTTGGTTGTTGCACATGTGCATTGCGTTGTGCATCGAACATCATTGTTGCCCTAAACTCTCTAGAAGTGCAACAAACAAACTTTTATGCAACGACTTTGTTGTTGCCTATTTACCTTTCTACAATTCAAAATATATATGGATAACGAAGTTTGTGTTGCACATACATTTTTTTGGGCAACGCATAAACACATTTTTCGCCCAATATGCTACCTCTATGTACCAAATGACGGTATTTGTGTCAATGGTTATATAGCATATATTTTCTATATCATTGTACCAAATAAATAAAAAGTTGATTCAAACACCAAAGTAAAGAAACCTCAACTCCTTGCAATATATATAATTTTAACAAAGCATAGATACGAACATCCTACCGTCTTGACTAATAATGAAAAACATATTATGCATTCAACAAACTAAAAGAACTCTAAGACCATTTCCACTAGACTAATCTTTGATTGAAAATCAAAAGCTAAACCCGTCATCATATACGCCTTCAAAGTAGGGTGTCGTAAGCTTGCGTCTACCATCCACGACTCCTCCTGTCATAAAAAGTAAATAGATAGATAAATAATTTGTGCAAGTACAACTAAGAGCAGTGCAAACATTAGAAATGAGAACCAAACTACCCCGATTAATCAACATTTCAACCAACTAAATGTTTTAGCATGAATCATGGCCCATTACTTTCTAGTCTTCTTGCCCGAGATTTTAAAAAATGTCAATTTTGAAGAAATTGATATATTGTGTTACGGGAGTTCATTGAAATCACTTTAGAGGGGAGTAGTTACCATTCAGGTACTGTATGCCAAACAAAAATAATGATGGGAATGACTTCACAGCAAGCCTGAATTCCCCATGATGTTAAGGTGATATTCGCCATATTTAAAGATAAACATTGGAAAAGGCTAAGAGTTACCCATCAAATACTCGATGACTCACAATATGAAATAACACTTATAATACACAACATAACAAATTTCAACGAAGATCACCCTTCTCTCGCCCTAACACAGTGAAAATCTCCCTCTCCTTCACCTTCGTTTTTGGCAAACCCATAGACACCCCACCTATCTCCAATCAGTATGCTAAAAATTAGCTACAAAGGGAGAAAATAAATGGGCGAAATTGGAAGAAAGAACCCAGAAAATCGAGACATCTAAAGCGGCAAGGAAGAAGAAGTTATAAGTAAAAATCATATATTGTTACCTGAACTCTAAATACATCTTTGTTATATCATCTCTCACTTTTTTTCTCGTAAAATAGTTTCTTTTCCATACGAACCAGTGATGCTTTAAACTCCTCATTTGAAGACATTAGCAATTCATCAGATGACTTGAGCTCTTCATTGAATTCTTTGATACTATCAAGTTGACCCATAAGTGACATCTCTTTATCTGTAGCAGCTTCTTCTAATTGTTGAATTTCATCAAGTAAATCAGCTCTAAGCTCAGTTTTGACTCCCTTACTTGTAGCTTGCCTTGATATCTTAGGTGGACGAGCACCGGGACCAAGTCCTCTCACATATCCTGACTTAGGTTTTAAACCCTCAATGAAGGCTGCTTTGACACTAAGTGTATCCTCACCAAACTTCTCAATCTGAGTTTCATGAAGTTTCTTGAGATCTTGATAATTTTTTTCAGCATCCGGGTCAAATTTTCTCTTCCGTCTTTCTTGTGCCTGATTCACGAAAGAAGTCATAATTTAGTCCAATGAAGGTTGTGCTTTGTATGCGCCTTAGCTTCAAACAATAGTAGCAGGTGAAAATGACTAAATGCATATAAAGAATTGTCATTTGACCACAACCAAAGAGCATTTCCATGATCAAACCTAAACCAACGAATTCACTAGCTCAAGATACTTTAACGAATTCAATTTTTCAAAGCATTTACTTACTGCAAATTTTTGGGAATTTGTAAATATAGCATTTATCTCATGATTAGGCTCATATACCCCGGGAATTATATTCAATTTTTCAATCTGATGAGCTATGTCATATGCTCTCTTGATTGGTTAAAATAATAATGTTAGAAGTATATAGTAGTCTGTCATAAATAACACTTTACCTTTTAAGCTTATCATATAAGGGATCTTGTTCAGTGTCAGCATGTTCAGATGATCCATCCGCATTTTCATTGGGATTTAGTGGTGGCTCATTAACCTGAAAGTAGAGTAAATAAAAATAAAAATGATCACTCACATGAATATTCACCCTTATATTGCAATTAGGATAATAAAAAACGACCATGTCATAATAAATTCTTTTAGTAGATCTGCCACCATTGGTTAGTTTGAAAGTTTTCTTTGCCTGATTAGTTGTGTTCACTTTCCTAATGTACTACGAGTTGAAAAACAAAACATTGTAATTGGATGTGAATTTGAATGCACAAAGCAATTAATGTAATATATAAGAATCTTTCAAATGTATCACTTGTTGTTTCTCGTCATTCTAATAGTCAACTAGCCACTTCCATTCATCAGAGTTTATATCACCAGGATTTGAGGTTAGAGCCTGTTCCATTGTTTTTACTTTGTAGTGCGCTTCCTTCAGTCTAAATCTGTGATACCTATATAAAGATTTGCACTGAAAGCTTCGATCACATGAGCACCAACAACTCTTTCCGGTAAGTCATATTTTCCCTATATAGCAGTAGCAGGTGAATGGTTCTAAAAAGAAATATTTTAAGTTGGAGTATGAATGTGGTCATCATAGAATATAGGATCAAAATGTTTTGGATCCGACTCAATTCAAGCAAATTCATTCAAAGGGGTAACCTATGTTTTCAGAAATTAGATCTTGTTTTCTGAATATAGGATCATAATTTATATGTATGTTTTCACAAAAGCGATTGCTTTTTATATGGATGACAGTGAGATCAGTTGGAAGGCCGATTTCATCTGGAAGGAATCCAGCTAGGTCAAGGTGATTGAGGTCAATACCAGCTACAAAAATGGTGAAGTTGTCATCGATTGCAGGTGCAAAGTATATTCCCCTGTAACTACAAACAAAAGATCCTACCCAATTGGAAGTGAAGTTTGTTTGGTCAGAGAAGATGATTTATATCCAATAAATCACAAGGCAAGACTCAATGTATTATTTGTGAAGTTGCTATCGTCACCATTAGGCTATATCCTACCGCCATAAAAAATTTGCCCTTGATCCAATAATTAAATTATTTTTTAGTAGAAAAAACACTTGTAATTAGGATAATAAAATCTAAAATAGCCTGTTAAGAAACTCATATTTTAAAATCCCAAATTTAACAAAGAAACAACCAAAATTTTTACAAATATCAAAGCAAGTGAATGACCAAATAGAATTCAGTAAGGAAATCGCAGGTACATGAAAGGAGATGAAACTGATGCCAAAAAAACAACAGCTGACACGTTGCCCTGTTACTATATTCAGAAAACAAGATCTTCTACTAAAAAAATCTTCTGTTAGGAAGAAAGGTGATGCCAGAAAACAGCTGACACGTTGCCCTGTTTCTATGTTAGGAGATAGTCAACTCCTTAATGGTTATACATTAGGAGTTCATGGAATGGCACCTATTTGTGTATTGACAATTATAGAGGAGGGTCCAAGTGACATAGATTTTACAAAGTATAAACACATAATAAGAGAGACCTTTTTCACTGGAAAGCATAAGTCAAAAAAACATGAGTGAAAAAAGTCACAGCTACTTCTACATCTCTAGATCAAAAAAAACATACCATGATTTTGGTATACAATCTTGCCTTTCGATCTTTATCCATTTCATCCCGATTCCTAGCATCACAAATGCAAATTAGTAGATGTACATGTAAGCAAAATACAATGCAATTCAATTGAAAAAAATAAAAACATACCTAGAATTGAGGGAACAAAACTCCTTCACCCAAATGCTACAATATTACTTACCAACAACACTTCAAATCTCATCCATAAAACTGATTTTAATCTTTTCAGTGGCATTACTTGCAGTTCGAAAAGCATACTTTTTCCCCCTAGTTGGGCCTCGCCTTCTTCGATCCGGAAATTGATGTTTTAACTCAGCTTGATCAACTCTTCGTTTCTCTCTGTAAGTTATCTCTCGTGTAGGCGATGGAGGTGGTTCATTTTGAATGTGCATGGGAGGTCAGACATTTTCCTATGAACAAATAATATAACAAAACTTATTTCATAAATAAATTAATGGAAGACAGTAGAAACAAGAAAAATAAAATTAAAATATAAAAAACTTACATTAAGATAACTCAAAAGAAAACCCATTTATCGCAACAAAGGTTTTGCAACGACTTTCATTTCGTTGCTAAATATATATATAGCAACAACAAATATCGTTGTTATAGCTGAATTTTCATTTCCCTCGAAACAATAATTTGAGGTTCATTTATAGTATCAACTATTTTCGTTGCAATAGTTCCCATTAATTATTGCAACGACAGATGTCGTTGCGCGTCTATTTTCAGTTCATTTGTAACGACTGAGTTTGTTGCAAATGTTATGGTATATAAAAAAAACTAATTTCATTTCCCTCCAACGTTTTGCTAAGCGTGAATGTGCGAGAATTTTGGTTTTATCTATAACCAAATTCATTTCACCTCTGCATCCCTCGCCTACCAATTCTCAAACCCTCTTCACCTATACACTCTTTCATCATCCCCAAACTGCCGGACCTCCGGCACGCCGCCGCTATTTCGTCCAC
Source organism: Patellifolia procumbens (assembly GCA_947645195.1). Lineage (NCBI taxonomy): Eukaryota > Viridiplantae > Streptophyta > Magnoliopsida > Caryophyllales > Amaranthaceae > Patellifolia > Patellifolia procumbens. Next base: position 609,932 of record CANSGD010000837.1, read on the forward strand.
CACTCTCTCACAAAATCTAGATCCTAGCTACCTCCTGACAGAACCCCTTATTTGGATCTGAAATCGAAATCCCATCAACCCCAATCCTCGCCCAACCATCACCTCTTTTAGTCTAGCACAGAAGAACGATTTCAACAACAAGGGCACATAAAAAAGTTTTCAGCAAATTTTCTGGTTACTCTCTTGTCTTTGGGTCGAAAGTAGGGAAAGTTTTCACACTCCTTTGGGTAAATTTCACAAACCCTAACTCTTTAATTCTGAAATTCAGTATATTTAGTTTTAAATCATGATTTAGGACTGATATATGTTGAATCTCTGAATAATCTAGTTTAGGTTTGATTTGTGAGTTTTAACCAAGGTTTTTGCTTCCTAGTTCATGATAAAAAAAATTGAGTCTGCTAGAAGTTTGAAGTAGCTTTTGGTAAGTTCATTATTTTTGTTTCCTTGACAAATTTTTTTTTAAAATTTTAATTTAGTTTGATTGGATTGAAGCAATGGGGGATTTGAGATGATGAATAGTGAAGGGTTGAAACCTAATTTAGTGTTTTATAATGCTGTTATTGATGCACACTAATTGGGTTGAAACCTAATTAAACGGAGATGTTGTTATTAGCATCAGGATATGTGCTCAACTACTGAAAATATAAATTAGATGGTTGATCCAAATTTAGTCACTCAAGGTGTTCAAGTGCCTTCTAATGGAAGTTGGAAAACCGTAAACCATTCTAAAATATATGACTTACATGCTCATTTTATGAATTTGCTTGGGAAGCAATTAATTTTACTTTTTATGTGCGCTTAATGCCTCTTAACACATTGGAAACATAAATTAGAATATCAATGCTTGTGAAATTTCATTGGTCTTTCCTCTGCTTGTTTATGAAATTAATCATACAATCAAATCATATCATCAATTCATGTCATTGGTGCTTAGTCAGACTTAGTTTAGCATGTAAAAGAGTTGATATTATTTATCACTATACTTACAATAGGAATGTTTGCTTTATGTCCCTTCAACTATTATATGGATGGAGCCTTTAGATATTTACTGTTCTATGCACAAAATATGAGTTGTTGGGCTGTTATATATGCTCTCTTTTAATTAAATCTGTGTAGTATTCATCTCATTATCTAAACAAAAATGATTTGCATTCGGCATTGATTGACATTTTCCCATTCGATCAAAAGTTTATAATTCTTACTAGCTCTTTTTAGTTATTATGTTGTGAACTATCTTGTGTTTGCTTGGTTATTGATGTTGATGTTCTAGTTTTTTTTACTATTTGAGATGATTGGTAGTTATTAATAAATATTTGGTATTTCATAATGGTAGTAGGCCAAATTACCTTAGTGGTAAAGGTATTTTGTGCACCTGATCAATTCATTAAGAGCTTTCTACCATATATGAATTATAGCACAACTTAACAAGTGACTAATATCATGGTTATTATGATAGAGTCACACACACACACACATCCACATATACACAATGTGCAACATAGAGCTAGGTAGCCTGAGTTTGTCCGTAGAATAGAGCTGCTAGTAGCCTGTGCAGAAAGTAGAACACAGCTGCTGGGCAGCTTGTACAACAAGTAGAATAGAGCTGTTGGGAAGCCTATGCAAGAAGCAGAGCAGGGTTGCTGGGCAACATGTACAACAAGCCTTATGTGCTTTGACTAGTACTAGGAGTGGTTATGGTGGCTCAGAGTGGTGGTTGCTTAATATACACGAAACCTTTACTTACTTTTATACTTTGTGACACGCTCGTTGTACACTTGAAATCAGTAACCTAAACTTAGTCTAATATAGGGTAAGTAAGGGTTGCATACATGAGGAAGCAAGGTTAAAAGTAATGATTGAATTTTAGTTGAGTGAGCAAGGTATATTTAGACATTTATAATCAACTAAGATTCTAAGGACTAATTAGTAAGCTATGAAATAAATGATCGAATTTAAAATTTATAAAAGAAATACTAGGGATAGGGAAATCACATGTCAACCAATTGTAGTTGTTATTCCTTTTTCGCGATTTCTCTTGTTCATTCTATATTGTTCGATTTGGTTTACAATTCTTGGATGCAGTTTTTACGTTTATGATGAACCCCACTTTTCTATGCTGACAACTAAAGCTTCTCCTCATATATTGGCCGTCATGAATCGTCATAATAGGCTTTTTGTAGCTTGTTTGAGGTAGACTTTGGGATTGGATTTTAGAGAACTTAAGAAGATATTTAGCTACTATTTTCATGTTGGAAGAAGGGCTGGCTATAGATGAGTTTTGCTGTGTTCAAAGAGTGGTTTTTACAAGGTTTCAGACGATGATTGTTTCTATCTTTAGAGGGTTCTTTCTTGTGTTACCTGCTGCAGGTTTGTTGGTTATGATGGTTGTACCACAGGGTTTTATAATTTTGTTGTTGTTGTTGGTTTGGAGGGGAACTTTGTTGTTGTTTTCAGGGTGTTTTTAAGTGGTTTTATGGAGGATAGCCGCTACTATGTGTGTATGTGCTTTTAATGATTGTTTAGTGCAATGTTTAGGGAGCATGGAGGATTATTTTTCCGCGGTTATGTGCTTTTAGTGAATTATTTGTTCAGCATTTGACTCTCTGTTAGGCTCATGCATGGTCATTATACGGTGCTTTTAAAACGAGGAGCCATCATATATGATACTGAAGTGCATTTTAAAAAATTTCTCTTCTAAAGTTAAACCTGTGTGAATGCTCTGGTCTATGATTGATAATTTGTTGATATAGTATTCCTTTTTATTAAGGTTCGCTTTACTCATAAAACATGTAGAGTTTGTCAATGTAATATCCCCATCTTTTTTTCTTACAGGTTTCTTTCTAGTAGTTATATTCAATTGTAAGTTGTTCTTCTCTCCAACAAGGTTAGTACCCTAGTTCCTCTGGCTTATAGTGATTAGAAGTAGTATTTGTCTCCAACAAGGTAAGTAGCCTAATTGTTCCAAGTTCTAACACCTTGCAGTTGTTGCTCTGCCTAGAGGGAATTTTTATTTTGCAGGGAGCTGTCTATTTCCGCTACATGTCTCGACGGATGACAAGTCTGAAGAATGCCTTTTATGATATGTTATATACTTCGTATATGTGAAGCATTTTTAACTTGGAGAGACAAGTATAGGAGATGATTCTTGGAGAATTTGGTTTTATAGTTTGTATGACATTTACGGATTATTTTGCAAGTTGAATAAGTTTTGAATTCTGATGATAATGGATGATGGTTTTCTTGTAGTGGTATGTTGTCATTGCTTACGAAACATTACTATTGCTTTCTTATTTTTTTATTATTTTTAATAAAATATATAACTTTTGTAACAACTTTTTTCATTTTAATATATAAGTAACATTTTATAAGTAACATTTTCATGTTGCCATAGATAACTTTTGCAACGTTTATTTCGTTTCAATACATAAAGCAGATTTTGCAACGACTTTTTCGTTGCTATAGATGTCTACCTTTGTGACAGGTTAAGCCATGTATGGCAACGACAACTTTTTTGCAATGACAATTGTCGTTGCGCAATTTTTTGTTTTTGCAACGACAAAAGTCGTCGTTCTTTTTTTTGTAACGCCCTTACGCGCAACGACCTGGCAACGACAATTGTCGTTGCAAAAAATAACTTTCGCAACGACAAATGATTTTTAGCAACGACTTTTTTCGTTGCTATAAATGGGTTTTCTTGTAGTGGGAGGTCAGACATTTTGAATGTGCATTTTGAATGTGCATGGGAGGTCAGACATTTTCCTATGAACAAATAATATAACAAAACTTATTTCATAAATAAATTAATGGAAGACAGTAGAAACAAGAAAAATAAATTAAAATATAAAAAACTTACATTAAGATAACTCAAGATTAGTTAGCCATAGATTATAATGTAAAAGGCTAGAAACAAATAACAAAGATAAATATCATAAAATCACAAATTCAATAAAAGTATTAGAATTAAGTATATCATTTAAGAACCTGAAGAAAGAAAAGATAATAAAGAAGGTAACGTCAAAAATAATTGCCACATCATTGTATTAGTTTTGTCTAATAAATCAACTTATAAGCTAACTAATTCATTCCAGCTTCTAATAAAAATATCTATATTTGGAGCATACGATCAATATCGATGCGTAGACTTCTTGACACGGTCGTTGCACGTGCCAAATATATATACCTAACTTAGCCAATATAGGGTAAGAAAGGGTCGATTCCACAAGGAAGCAAGGATTAGCAAGGGTTGAAAGCGATTAAGAGACCTAAGCCTATTTTTAGTGATTTTAAGATTAATTGATTAACTAAGAAAACAAGAACTAATTAGCTAACAATTATACTAAATGATTTGGGTTTAACAATAATAAGAAGACACTAGGGATAGGGGAATCACTAGTTAACCAATTGCTAACCTATTCGTCAAGCCAAGGGGATTCATTAGGTTCAACTAAGGGACTAAGGTCGCTCATGTGTTTCCTAATTACTCTCTCGAGCTAATTAGGAGGACTTAATCAACCAATTTTACCTATTCTCATGGTAAAATCAATTGCTCAAGTATTTTCACAACTCGTAGCGATTCGATTAGGGTCCTAGGTAGCCTAACACCTATTCTCATGGTGAAGTCAACCTATTGACTAACCTAAGGTCCATCAAAAGCTTCATCTCTCAATCCTTCACTTTTGATCCCCTAATCTAGTTCTTGATGATCAAACAATTAAACAAGCAATTAAATAGGTTAGTCAACCCAACTTCACCTAAATCTACCCCATAGCTTGACTTTTGAGGTCAACTCATGATCTACCTAGTTCATCCCCTTCCCCTAGCCTAGAAACTACTCCAAAGCCATTAAAGAAGCAAAATGAAAAGCTTGAGGTATTAAATGAAGATCAACAATGGTAGAAATCAAATAATGAGCTAAACTTCAACTAACCAACAATAATCAAAAGCTTAAACAAGATAAACAAGTAAATAGGCAAAATAAAGCAAAAGATAGAACAAATAATCTAAATAGATGAACAATAAATGGAAAACTCCATAGAAATACCTTCTAAAGCTTCAAAAATGGTTTCAAGATCTACTTTATCTCTCTAGAATTACTTCTCTCTCTAATTAAGCTAATAATAATTCTCGAATTAAAAAGATATCTTAAGATTATTACAAAACTAGATTTATACCCCGTAGAAATAAGGGCAAAATCGTAAACACGAAATAAAACTACGGAGCCTGGGCAAATGGAGCGCCCGCTCCCCAAACGCTCCTGGGTCGCTCCAGCTCACTGATCCTCTGTCTTCATTTCTTGACCCCTGGAGCGCTCGCTCCCTATCCTTAGGAGCGCCCGCTCCCCTGTTATAAGCCTCTTTTTGCTTTATAACCTTCAAAATTCTCGAGGCAAATGTTAGATGGGGAAGGGGTATGCACATGCATATGCAACAACCTATATATACATCCTAACTATATGCAAATGAGCTAATCTAGATGCTAAACACAAGATAATAAGAAATGAGGAAAAAGGAAAGGAAAAGGAAGTTTAAAGACCTAAAATGCATCTAAATGCCCTAAAACTACATGCAAATAAGTGAACCTAAAGTCCACTTATCACTTCTCGATATCATCTCAACAATTGTCCCTCATAAGCTATATTTTATAAAAAAAACACACAAAGTATATGACAATAGTCTGAATAATTGAGTAATATTTGAATGAAAAGTGTTATTATATGATAAAAGAAATACCTTTTTATACTAAACCAATGGCCATTCACTAAAATGATGATTCATCTGAACTATCATCCTCAACTTTAACATCTTCAAGATAACATCATCGTTGATAACATCCATCATTTCCTCCTTTAACTCCTCCTCCTCCTCCCCCCCCCCCTCCCCCTCCTCCTCCTCATCATCATCGTTGATAACATCCAGTTCATTATCTTGATTATCATCTTGGATTACATCAGCATATTGCGGCTCAACATCATCTTTAACCAAATGAACATCCTCGTCATCATCTTAGTCCACAATAATGAAACTAGTTTGGGAGTTTCCAAGTTGTCTCATAATGATTCATCATCTTTATCATTAGCGAAATCAAAAGAGTTTCGAGGATTTGTCTTAACTACAAATTTCCATTGTGGTTCATTGTGAGCAGTCATGTAAAAAACTTGTTCGATTTGAGAAGCCAAGGCAAAGGGATCGTTGGTTTTCAACCTACGAGTTACATTAACAAGAATAGGTCCGCACTTCTCCCTCCTAATCCCTCTTTTTTAGTCATATACATCAAACCATTTACATCTGAATAAGACAACTTGATGACTTGTTCCATTTTTAAAGGCATCATATTCTAGCACAATAACTTCCTTTAATTCACCATAGAAATACTTCTCTCCACTTTTAATATCTCCTTTCACAATATCACCATTATTTTGAGTTTTCCAATTTCTTTGTCCCTTTTTTGTGTGAAATCTAAACCCATTAGTGATATAACCTTCATAAGTAACAACAGTTTTCATAGGTCCTCGTGCTAAACATAACAACTCTTCAGTTATTCTATCATCCCCTTCATTTCAAAGTTCTGTAATCTAATTATCAATGTCAAAGAAACAAAAAAAGCAAGTGAAAAACCATTTGTAAAACATAAATTTCATATATGTTAATATAAATAAGAAATGTTTAGTCACTTACTCCTAAACCATTTCGCAAGATCAACGTCTTGCCCACCATCCTTCTCATACTCACTATTTATTAAAATATGAAAGAATTTAATATTAATCCAATACATACATATATTATAAGATAATATACAATAACACTCACTCAAGAAAAGAATCTGCTTCATCACAATTCTTCAAAACTTACAGATGAGCTTCTTTCCATTTGTCAATGTTCAGTTTCGTAAGATTTGCATTTCAAAGTGGCTTGCCTGTTTTGGAGAAAACTGACGAGCTATGATGTTCCACAATTTCGATCTAGACGATTGAATTGTGTTTCAATCATAGACAAATATCTAGAACAAAATGTTAAACATTCCTTTTCAATGTACCCCTTTGCAATAGACCCTTCAGGATAAGCTTTTGTTACGTACAAATGATTTAAATGTACTTGTTTCCCTTACTTATAAAGCTTCTTTTTACCTTTCAAAACGATGCATTCAACGATAATGCACAGGCCCTGCCCATTTTGCTTCTGTAGCCAAGTGTATGACAAGGTGTATCATTACATAACAAAAACCCGGAATAAATATGCACTCCAACTTGCATAATGTTATAGCAATGCTTTTTCCATTTTCTCCAACTCAGACACCCTTAAAGTCTTAAAGCACAATTTAAAAAAAAAAAATAAGTTCTCTTAAAGGCTCTAAAACTTTCTCATATAAAACACCTTGGAAGGCTAGCATAAGCAAATCTTGCATAAACACGTGAAAGTCGTGAATTTTCATTCCCATAACCTTTCATCATCTAAAGACACACATCGTGAAATGTTTGACGCATATCCATCGGAGAAAGCCAACTTTGATATCTATGTCACTATTTTCTTTCTTTCCTTTGCTGTCAAATTATATGGGGCCTGTGGTATTTCATATTTTCCTTTGTACAATCTTTGGTCGAAGTTTCTCATGCATCTTCATATCCTTCAAGTTCAATCGAGCATTTAAAGAGTCTTCATTCTTCCCTTATAAATCAAGCAAGGTACCTAATACACTTTCGCAAACATGTTTTTCCACATGTATTACATCAAGGTTGTGTCGAACTAAAAGATGACTCCAATAAGGTAATTGGAAAAAAGCACTTTTTTTCTTCTAATGATGAACCAAATAGCGATCTCCCTTCTTTTGTTTTTCTTTACTCTTTTTCCCAAACTCTACATTTGAGTAAGTGAACTGGGAGGAGGACCCGTTTTCATGTTCCCATAAAAAAAGCTCTTATTAAATCTCCACTTGTGATCAGCATCCAAAAACCTTCTAATACCCATACAGCACCACTGATGGCCGTGTTCCAATCTTTTAGAACATGTGTCTTTATGGCAATTAGGGCAAGCAAGGTTCCCTTTACTGCTCCAAGAAGATAAATTATCATAGGTTGGAAAGTCTTGAATTGTCCAAAGCAACACTGCTCTCATGTTAAAAGTTTTCTTCTTATGCGCATCAAATGTACTTACCCCAGTCTCCCACAAATTCTTTGAGCTCATCTATTAAAGGCTGTAAAAATACATCTATGTCATTTCCCGAAGCTTTAGGACCAGGAATCAACAAAGACAACATCATATTATCGCTTTTCATGCACATCCAAGGTGGTAAATTATAAGGAGCCAATAGCACAGACCATATGCTATATCTACTACTCATACTTGCACCTAGATTAAAACAATCACCAGATAAACCCAACCTTACATTACGTGCATCAGCAGCAAAGTCGGGAATATCATTATCTAAAGACTTTCATGCCTTTAAATCTGCTGGGTGCCTCATGACATCAACATCATAATTTTTACGACCATCATTATGCCATTGTATATGTTTGCTATCTTTGAAGTCTTGAATTTAGGGGAAAATGACGCAAGATTAATTGGGGTATTCGTATCGTCTTTTGAGTAACCTCTTCATCGGAATGTCTATCAACTTCATTACATGCATTTTTCCACCTACAGGCCCCACATTTGGGACAATCTTCAATATTTGCATACTCCTTTCGAAACAAAATGCAATGGTTGACGCATGCATCAATCTTAATATAGTCTAACCCAAGTGTTCTTGTATATTTTTTAGCTTCGTAGGAAGATGCAGGAAAACTCTTATCATAATTAAATGCCCTGTGCAACACCTCCAGAATCATTGAAAATGCCTTGTCAGTCATTTTATTACTAACTTTTACATGCAGCAATGTAATCGGGAACTCCGATCTCTTAAAAGTCTTACACACTGGATACAATTCAGCATCGATATCTTCCATTAATTTATGGAACTCCTTAGGAGTCTCTATATTTTCACTCCTAGAATCAGGCTCAACGGTTTGACTACTATAAGTAGAAACTCTAGTAGTAACTCTAGAAGTACAGGAATTCCATAAATTTGTTGCATGGAACACTAATGGAGCCATATCATCAAAAGGCATTGCATTTTCATCGCTATGAAATGAGGCATCCCCATCTTCTACTTCTTCTCTACCATCATAATGCTCCTCAACTTCTCCATGACTGGTCCATATGTTATAGGTATTATCTATGCCCTATACGAATAAATGACAATGCATTGATCTTCTATTTTGTAACAAAACCAATCTACAGTTCAAGCAAGGACATTTCAACTGAGTTCCATTTGGTTTTTCCTGAAAAGCAAAATTAAGGAATTTTTCAACACCAACTATTTACTCCGGCTTTTATGTATCCTTTATTCCATTGTGATTCATCCAACTACGATCTATATCCATTCTTGAAATCATAATAAGAGAAAATCGTTAAAAAAAGAGTATTTAAAAATATTATATAATTAACAGAATCTATAATAATTATATTTTTCGTAAATTATAGGTGATATATAGTCCTAAATTATAATTAATGTAACCAGATTTAAAATTAAGAGAGTTTGTAAAGTTTAATTTGGCTCATATCTATATCAAATTAGAAGACCCACATTGTTTAATACCTTAAGTCCTAGAATTAGAGATAGTAGTGAAGCTAAGGACATAGTGAGGTTTGCAATCATCTTGACACTAATAGCCATGTAACACACCTCTATATATTTAACAAGCAATAGCCACGACAAATATCTTTAAGGAATAAAGTGTTAGGATTACATCCCTATTAAGTTTACAGCTCATTGAAGTATTGGAAAGGTTCACAAGAGATAAAAAAGAACACTAAATAATATTAAGAATTCTATAATGACAACATTGCTAAACATATTTTCTATCCTTATCCCTATGACCTAGGACCCTTTTCTTTGAAGTTTCTGAAGATAGAGAAGCAGCAAGACATAAGCCAACTATTAAGCTACTGAAAAAAGGTAAAATTATTCTAGTCATTAGCACTGGATTTGCTGTCACCAAAAACTTAAAATTATCAGGTCAAAAACCAACATAGATAATGGAGTCAATTTTCCTATAGGAGAGTTTTTTTTTCTTTTGTAATTTGTAATTCAAAAGTGTTTTGGTAGGATGGAATTAGAGTTAGGAAAAAAGTGCTTTGGAGCGTTTATAGACTTCCTAGAACTTTGTATTAATAATAGGAAAAATTGTGAATAACCACCTGCATGATACACCGATTTTAAAATAACCACCCCATTTTTGTTTGTGTTCAAATAACCACCTCTCATTTCCTTAACTTTTTCAAATACCCACCTGTTAACGGAATTTTCTAACGCCGTTAAGTGTGATGCCAAAATTCTTACTAAATTATCCTAACTCCCTCTAAAATTTCACTAATTACCTTACTAATCTATAATTTGACTGGTCAAATCATGATTAATATTTTTTAAAAATTTTTTTTATTCAATTTTACAATTTTTTAAACTATATATTTTTGATATATGACACGCTAATGGACACAAATTTCAAGACAATATTTAATCGCGTTTTTAATACTCAAGACGATGTTTTTTCGAAAAACGGACACCACCGTATGCCCTTTATGGGCACGAATTTTGAGATTCCCTACGAAACGAGTATCTACAAGCCGGATTTTCGGGCACGTACTTCGAGACGCCTTTTTCGAACCGAATACAAAGTTTTTTCGAAAAACGGACACCGAATCATGATTAACATTTTAAAAATGTTTTTTTATTCAATTATACAATTTTAAAACTATATATTTTTTTATATATGACACGGCGTTGACTTTGTTTTTCCGATAATTTGTTCACACGTAAGGCTCATGTGGTTCTCTTTTTTTGGTCATTTTCAACCTAAATTAATCTCCTTTGCTAAAACTCAACCTATTCTCTTCTCTGATAGAAACACAAGAAGAATTTGGTTTTTTTATCCTCTAGTATATCCTATCTCCTCTCTTTTCCTAATTAATCCCCTCAATCAAAACTCAACAAGCTAAAACCAATTACCCTCTATTGATGCCCAAACCTTCACTGAATTTATTTTCATCCTCATACAATTTCTTGCTCTGTCTCTCTCTTTATCTCTATCTCACAATCTCTTCCCTTTTTCTTGTATTTTTCTCTTTGATTGTAGTTATTGAATTTTCTTAGTAAGCAATAAATTTTTGTTATTTGAAGCTAATAGTTTTGTTTTTTTATAAAAAAAAAGTTGGAGAACATGTCAAGTGAGAGTGACATGGAGTTATCGAACCACGGAGTGGAATGTGTTAAAGGTGAGAGAAAAGGAGATAGTCAATGTGTTGAGGGTGAAATGGAAGAAATTAGGATAGGAGATTAATTTAGGTTGAAAAACACAAAACAAAGGAACCATATGAGCCTAGCCTGTGGATAAGTAACCGGAAAAGTAGAGTCAACGCTTGAAAATAGGATTTCGCCGTAGTTAATAACTGGAGCCTATTAATGTGGTAGTTTTGGACAAATAAAAGTTTAAAAAGCAGTTTGTCTCAAAAGGTTGTGAAACTTGGGCAATTATGGACAAAAAATAATCATTATTATTAACATATTAATAATGGATGAAATGAAGTAATTATCAATTTAATTAGCGTATTAAACAATATGAGAAATTATTAGCGTAATTACTATTTTTTCATTTAGTAAGGCTAATTATATAATATTGAATTATCTTTGTCATAACAAATTATCAAATTAATTACTATAATTTGAAATTATCGATTAAATTAGCTTAATTAGTAACTATCGAATAAAAATTAGTGGAATACTAATTAACATTCTAGTAACCATAATTACAATTAGAGAAGGAAAATGTGTCAGAAAATATCTTTTAAAAGATTTTTTTTCGTGAGAAAAAACCTTTAAATTATTTTTTGGCTTTTAATTAACAACATTAAACAAAAATTTTTTTGGGAGAAGAGATCTTGTGCTAGTTTTCCGACGTTGACCACTGTTTTTTACTATTTGCAATCTATAATTTTATTATAAACATACTCCTTGTCCCTTTCCCCTCCAACTATCCTTTATTAATCTTCTTCCTCACTCACTTTTTTTTTCAAAATTTCCTCCATTTTCAAATTTAGTTGCCCAAAATCAACAAACCCAAAACTCAAACTACATTTACATGTCTAATTACCAAAAAATAGTACTCCCTCCATTTTTTTTAATATGTATGTTTTACCATTTTGGGATGTTTTAATTTTAATATGTACCTTTCTATTTTTTCTCATAAATGGAAGGTTGGTCTACCTAATTATTACACTACTCTCCTACTTTTTCTTTCGTTCTCTCTACCTTTTTTCACTTTTTCCTTACTTTTACTAATCTTCTCTCTTACTTTTGCACTTTTTCCTTGGTCCACGTGCAAAATCAAACATAAATATTAAAAAAAATGGAGGTAGTAAATCATAACCTCTTTAGGGTATCCTTTGCTTGTATTCAACCATTTGACATACTTCGTTGTTCTTTCTTCACATGAATAATGACGAATGTAAGCAAATTATCGTTATCTAATTTCTCATATAATAGTCTTGTAAACTAATTTCTCCATACACATAACTAAAAAAAGGAACCCCAAAACATACAAATTGACAATTGGGTTGCTTCATGCGCCAAAATCATCGCCCGTGTCGCCGTTTACATCGTTGTTATTGTGTTTGTTGCTCCTATTCTAATATATAACTATTGTTGACCTGGAATTGAAGTTGAAGAGTGAGATTATGATTGATATGATGATGAAGATGAAGTTAGGGTTTTGTTGTTGGTGAGATTAAGGTAATCATTTGATGGAGTTTCATTATAATGTGCTTTAATTGTGCTTTATTGTCCTTGTAAGCTGTCGTGGTGGTGGTCTTGTGGAAGAGGTGAGAAAGAAGATTAAAATAACATGGTGAGTTCAATGTTGTTGTTGTTTATGGAAGAAGTGAGGAAGAAGACCAGATTAGGATGCAAATAGGAAGAAAACATTAGTCAACGCCGGTTTTCGGTGGTCAATGTCGGAAAACAAGCCCAAGGTCTCTTCTCACAATTTTTTTTTCTAAGGTTGTTAAAAGCCAAAAAAAATTAAAAGGTTTTTTCTCACAAAAGAACTATTTTAAAACGTCCTATCTGACAAATTTATCATTAGAGAATTAACTCGATGAATTCTGCTGACATTTAATACATAATTAAAATATCCTAATTGAATTAAATTTCTCTAAATTAATGTGAAAAACCAAATTGTTGGTTATGGAAATTTAGGAGAGAGAAAATGTGGTGAGGTATGGAAAAGTGGGAGAGAGAAGGTAAATGAGCAACCAATGAATGTAAGTATGTAATTGTGAAATAGTATGGGTTGATGAAAAGTCAACAGGAAGTGTTGTGGAAGAATGAGGTGAGGAACCTATGATTTTTGATGATCTAAGGGTTGCTTGGGTAAAGTTAAATGGTTGGCTTTTTAGTCGAGTTGGGCTTTTGAGCCGCGTCGTATAGTTAAGTTAACCGTTAAACAATCATTATAAAATATTGTATAATATTGAGTATGATAATGTCTAATAAGTAAAACAATAGTAATAAAAATATCGATAAGAATATTTAAAAAATTATACTAGTTGTTTCGGGTACAAGAAACACAATAGAGATTTGTTATTCTGGGGAGTCCAAGTCCAGCTAGGGTAGTAACCAGTAACAGTCCAAGGTCTTCGACTTCCGAGTACCTGCAAAACCAAGCACGATGAACTACCATGGGGATGTTCCCAAGATAGTCTCTCCAATGCTTAAGTCAGATCTGATCTCATGTGTTGGAATGTGTGTAAAAACGTACATGAATGATCAGGTAAAAGTACTATTTATAGGTAGTACTGATGTGATGTCACCTGGTGAAGGTGATGATGTCATGAAGGCCTTTTGTTAGTGGGCTTAACTGAAAACCTGTACTTTCTAGCCTGTGAGGCCCCAGGGGTAAAATGGCGATTTTATGCCTCAAGGGTATTTTATTAACTACACTGGTAAAGTGGGCCAAGACATGAATGGGTCCAAACATTAGCCCTATACTTTATGTCAGAGTTTAGGATCTTGATGAAACTGTGACGTGGAGCAGAATGCTTGTATCGTTTTGAGAAATTAGACGCATCCTAGTCGACTTTGGTCAAATTTCGACTGCCTTCATTAAATTTCGACCACCTTCTTTCTTAGGGGACGTGAAACTTTGACCACCCTCAACTTAGGTGGTGAACAAAAACTTCGACCACCCTCAATCAAATAGTGGTGATTTAAAAACATCGGCCACCCTCATCCCAAGTGGTGAACAAAAAACTTCGACCACCCTCAATCAAAGAGTGGTGATCTAAAAACTTCGACCACCCTCATCCTAAGTGATGAACAAAAAACTTCGACCAACCTCAATCAAAGAGTGGTCATCTAAAAACTTCGATCATCCTCATCCTAAGTGGTGAACAAAAAACTTCGACCACCCTCAATCAAAGAGTGGTGATCTAAAACTCGACCACCCTCAGCTTAGGTGTTATAAGAAAAACTCACCACCCTCAACTTAGGTGGTATGAGAAAATTCGACCACCATCAACTTAGGTGGTATAAGAGAATTCGACCACCCTTAACTTAGGTGGTAGAAGAGAGTTCGACCACCCTCAACTTAGGTGGTATAAGAAACTTCGACTACCCTCAACTTAAGTGGTATAAGAAAACTCGAAGTGTATCCCTTATTTGAAGGGCTTTTTGGATTTCGAGGGCGCCTGGTAAGGGCTAATGACTCATGTACTCATTTTACTCGAAGTGTGTGCCTTGATTGAAGGGCTTTTACATACTTGGAAAATATTTCATAGTATTTGGTTTAAAGGGATGTCTTTAGAAAGGACTCGAGGTAGCTCACTCAAGGAAATTTGTACTTCCTTAAAGAGTTCGAGGCGGCTCCGGTGAGGACTAAATGATATGAGTATCGTCGTTCGACGTAGCCTTGGTTAGGGTTAATGTGTGTCTGGAGATTTCTTTGAAGTAGTGTGATTGGTCAACTCGTTAATTCAAGCTGATTTTTTTGAAGAGTCAATGATTAGGGTCAATGGTAGTTCTCTGTTAGTTAACCGTATTTAGTTTGACCAGTATTTATACGATCCGTATGTTCATAAGACGCATTGGACAACTGACATTATTGCATGGCGCAAACTCCTATGTGAGTAACTATTCCCATTAGAGAGGATTCACTATTCATGTCCTTTCGGGGAGTAGGTGAGATATAAATAACTCAAATGTTGCCTCATCTACTCACTTGCATTTTTTTTCTCTAAAAAAGCCTCTTCTTCTCTTGCGTGCTACTATCTAACCTCTTCCGAGCTTTTCGACCATGGTATGGTCTCGTCTTTGATTCTTTTCATTCTTTAATAAATTCGACTTAGGGGTTGTTCTTTGTAATTCTAAATAATTAACCTTGTTGTCGAGTCGAGTAACCCCTATATCCAGTCCCTTCCTTGTATGCCATGGGTTGAGATATGGGTTGATGGGACCCCTGTTGTAACAATAGCATATTGGACTTCAAATCCCGATCCTTTACTCGACGCTATTCCTATTAAGGAAGAGGAGTGTGAGAAAATTTTCGAGGGACCTGAGGAATTTTTAGATCATCCTAATAAAATTACGATAACCTTCCCTCCTAACAAGAGGAGTTACGTAGATTCTTTTCTTTCACTTGGTGTAGTGCAAATAATGGAGCCAACTGATGAAGTTCTGTCGACATCCGATCACTACGAGCCCTGCCCTTCCCCAAACAAGAAGTTGGGAATAAGCGGCCATTGGTCGACGGGAAAGTGGCGAAATGACCTTCGTAGAGGGTTGTTAATTTTGTCGACTTTGTATTTTGCCTTATGTACTTTATCCCCCGCAAGTTTCGGACCTGGTAGTATCGCAACCTCCAGGGTGCATTGGTGTGTATAAAACCTTCTTCGAACTGGGTTTGCGTTTTCCCTTGCACCCTTTGTCCAAAGAGATATTGGAGGCATAAAACATTGCCCTCTGTCAGCTCATGCCGAATTCGATAGGATCGATTGTGGCTTTTTTGTGTAATTGTAGGATGTTCAGAGTGCAGCCCTCGTTGCGCCTTTGGCGCAATATGTTTAAGCTCAACGAGGTGTCTGAGTGTTATGTTGGGCCTGGTTGGTACTCTTTCCAACCTCGGCATTTTATAGTGGCGAAGGATGGGGAAAGGGAAGAGAAGTCATATAAGGTTACAACCGAGATGCCGACCAACCAGGCTTTGTTTCAAGGCGAAACCTGTTTGTCTTTCGAGGAGATAAAATGTGGGATGTGCCTTGCACTTTTTCGGATGAGCCGCCAAATTTTGGCATGAACCTCAACGTGCCTATCGTAGCCATTCATTGTCAGGCCACGGGATATCATATTGATGGCAAGCAAAAATACAAGACGGATTATTGGCAGCCCACTGATAAGGATTTGACCAATGAGCACTTCTTGTCGGCTTTTGGGATTTCTCCGGCATCTATGATTTGTGGTAATACAATTATCACTAGAAATAGAATGGTGAGAAGTAAACATATCTAAATCATAGCATATATGATTTGTGGCCCCACTATCAAAAATCCACCCATGATTCACAGTAGTGAATAAACATAATTTACCTGCTATAAGAGCGGATAAGTGTTTGTATTCAGAATGAGCCTCTTTAGTGTCTGATTTGTTGATCAAATCCATGATTTGCTTACATTGAGCTGGAGTGAGCATAGAAGTGGTTGTATCTGGTTCATTCTCATCATCAAAAGCAACAACAACAGCTTTCTTGCCTCTATAGCCTTTTGATGAATCATCAAACTTAAAATTTTCAGGAAAACCATGTAGTCTATAGCATCTCTCCATACTATGGCCTGGCATCTTGCAATGATCACAATAGTAATTAATTCTCCTTGTCTGTTCTCCAATATATGAAGGTTTGGAAAATATAGACTGTCTAAGATGTCTATCATCATGAAATCTTCTTTTCTGAAAAGCTAAAGTTGTTCGATCTTCAAAATAAGCAATTGGTGGGTTTGTTTTGAATAGTTTTTTGTGTTTTTCTTCCTATACTAGCAGTCTATAAGCATGTGAGATTGGAGGTAGAGGATTTAACATCAAAATACTACCTCTTACTACCTCATAGCCTCCATTTAGCTTCATAAGAAAGTTGATGAGTCTTCTATCTTACTGTGATTTCAGCAACCTCTAATTGATTCCACAAGCACAAAGAGCACATGTACAAATAGGCAGAGGATCTAAAACATCTAATTCATCCTAGATCATCTTAATATTTGTAAAATATCATAAAATGTTATCCGTTCCTTGTGATATTCATCTAGACTTTGTTGTAGAGAATAAAGAAGTGTTCTAGAGGATTGTCCAAACCTTTCATCTAGGTTTTGCCAAATTTCTCTAGCTGAATTGAAGTATAACACACTTCTGGCCATGTTTTGATCAAGAACTCCTAAGATCCAACTGATCATGATATTGTTACATTTGTTCCAAGATTTATAAAAACATATGTAGTTGTAGGTTTTGTGAGTGTTCCATCTACAAAAACTAACTTATTCTTAGCTGATAAGTTAATGAGCATAGATCTTTTCCAGTCATTATAGCATGTTCCATCAAACTGAAGTGATACAAGCTTCATATATACCAAGATTATCAGAAGGATGAATGTAATAAGGTGAAGTAAGATCTTGACTAGGATCATAATTAGAATTTATAGCCATTTTCATAGAGTTTTTGTCAATTTATCAAACACTTTCTGAACAAAAATGAGTGAAGAACTAAGATGATTTGAATGAGAAATGGAAATTGTAATCAAGAGATCAAGAAACAACAAGCAGAATGTGTTTGGATATATAACAAAAAAGGTCTAGATCACAGATAAGAACTGATTATGAAAGAGAATTTGTAGAAATGAGATGATCAAACAATTAGGAACCGAAGAGAAATAGATGAAGAGAAATCAATGAGAAATTGTAGAACTGGGATGATCAATCAATCAAGAATTGTAGAGAAAAGGATGAACCGAAGAAGAACTAAAATGAGATTTGATCAAAAAACTGAAATCACAACAACAGCAATGCTGAAATGAGATTATCAAATGTTCGAGCAGAAGAGAAGTGGATCTAACCACAGAGAAGCTCTGATACCATGTTAAAGTGAAGAAATATTCACATATGATAATGAACTAGGTCAAAGATCACATATGATCATACCTTGAAACAAAGAGAAAACTGATATTGAACAAGATAGAGAGAAAAAGGAAAATAAAGAGAGTTAATCTTATTAATGAGCGAATGTAATATGATTAAATGAGATAATGATTATTACAAGCAACTATTTATACTAAGCTAGATACAAAGAAGCTAACTAACTATCTAACATAATTAGTTAGTTGTATTGTAACAAAATCTAGGAGAGGGAAAACATATATTGTTGTGTATTACATGATGGTAAAGATGTAGCTTGGGTTGACTTGTGGACTTTCTCAACATCTACCATAGTACTTACAATAATAGATTGTTTGATGTTATTTTATAAAATGGCTATAATGGTATTGACTGTATACAAGTTTTGGTGAGAAAAAATGCTATACTAATGTCCAAAGATATACAACTTTATATCCATTTTATGTATGTATAAAGTATAAAAAATTGTAACTATTATTAATATTATTATTGTTGTTGTCATTAGTATCATTATTATTAGGATTTTTTGTCCATAACTGCCAAAGTTTCACAACTTTTTGAGTGAAACTGCCTTATAAATTTTTTTTGTCCAAAACTACCACATAAATAGGTTCTGGTTGCTAACTACTGCCAATTCTTATTTTCAGGCATTGACTTTGTTTTTCCGATAATTTGTTCACACGAGAGGCTCACGTGGTTCTCTTTTTTAGGTCATTTTCAACCTAAATTAATCTCCTTTGCTAAAACTCAACCAATTCTCTTCTCTGATAGAAACACAAGAAGAATTTGGTTTTTTTATCCTCTAGTATATCCTCTCTCCTCTCTTTTCCTAATTAATCCCCTCAATTAAAACTCAACAAGCTAAAATCAATTACCCTCTATTGATGCCCAAACCTTCACTGAATTTATTTTCATCCTCATACAATTTCTTGCTCTCTCTCTCTCTTTATCTCTATCTCTCAATCTCATCCCTTTTTCTTGTAAGTTTCCCTTTGATTGTTGTTATTGAATTTTCTTAATAAGCAATAAATTTTTGTTGTTTGATGCTAATAGTTTTGTTTTTTAAAAAAAAAGTTGGAGAACATGTCAAGTAAGAGTGACGTTAATGGAGTTATAGAACCACGGAGTGGAATTTGTTGAGGGTGGGAGAAAAGGAGATAGTCATTGTGTTGATGGTGAAATGGAAGGGAATTACGATAGGAGATTAATTTAGGTTGAAAAAGACAAAACAAAGGAACCATATGCGCCTCACCTGTGGATAAGTAACCGGAAAAGTAGACTCAACGCTTGAAAATAGGATTTTGCAGTAATTAATAACTGGAGCCTATTAATGTGGTAGTTTTGGACAAATAAAAGTATAAAAAGCAGTTTGTCGCAAAAGGTTGTGAAACTTTGGCAGTTATGGACAAAAAATAATCATTACTATTAGCATATTAATAATGGATAAAATGAAGTAATTATGGATTTAATTGGCGTATTAAACAATATGAGAAATAATTAGCATAATTACTATTTTTTCATTTAGTAATGCTAATTATATGATATGGAATTATCTTTGTAATAACATATTATCAAATTAATTATTGTAATTTGAAATTATCGATTAAATTAGCGTAATTAGTAACTATCGAATAAAAATTAGTGGAATACTAATTAAGATTCTAGTAAACATAATTACAATTAGAGAAGGAAAATGTGTCAGAAAATATCTTTTAAAAAAAATTTTTCGTGAGAAACAACCTTTAAATTATTTTTTGGCTTTTAACAACATTAAACAAAATTTTTTTTGGGAGAAGAGATCTTGTGCTAGTTTTCCGACTTTGACCACTGCTTTTTACTATTTGCAATCTATAATTTTATTATAAACATACTCCTTTTCCCTTTCCCCTCCAACTATCCTTTATTCATATTCTTCCTCTCTCACTTTTTTTTCAAAATTTCCTCCATTTTCAAATTCTACATTTACATGTCGAATTACCAAAAAATAGTAATTCCTCCGTTTTTTTTTTGAATATGTATGTTTTACCATTTTGGGATGTTTTTTTAACATGTACCTTTCTACTTTTTCTCATAAATAAAAGGTTGGTCCACCTAATTATTACACTTCTCTCCTATTTTTTTTTCCTTCTCTCTACCTTTTTTCACTTTTTCCTTACTTTTACTAACCTTCTATCTTACTTTTGCACTTTTTCCTTGGTCCGCGCCCAAAACCAAATATACATATTAAAAAAAATGGAGGTAGTAAATCATAACCTCTTTAGGGTGTCCTTTGCTTGTATTCAACCATTTGACATCCTTCATTGTTCTTTCTTCACATGAATAATGATGATTGTAAGCTATATTATCTTATCTAATTTCTCAATTAGTAGTTTTGTAAACTAATTTCTCCACACACATACCTAAAAAAAATAACCCCAAAACTTACAAATTGACAATTGGGTTGCTTCATTCGTCAAAATCATCGCCCGTGCCACCGTTTACATCGTTGTTATTGTGGTTGTTTCTCCTATTTCTATATATAACTATTGTTGACCTGGATTTGAAGTTGAAGAGTGAGATTATGATTGAGATGATGATGAAGATGAAGTTAGTGTTTTATTGTTGGTGAGATTAAGGTAATCATTTGATGGAGTTTCATGAAAATGTGCTTTAATTGTGCTTTATTGTCCTTATAAGCTGTCGTGGTGGTGGTCTTGTGAAGATTAAAAGAAAATGGTGAGTTCGATGTTGTTGTTGTTTATGGAAGAAGTGAGGAAGAAGACCCGATTAGGATGCAAATATGAAGAAAATATTAGTTAACGCCGGTTTCTAGTGGTCAATGTCGGAAAACAAGGCCAAGGTCTCTTCACACAATTTTTTTTGTCTAAGGTTATTAAAAGCTAAACAAAATTTAAAAGGTTGTTTCTCACAAAAGAACTATTTTAAAATGTCCTTTCTGACAAATATTCCATTAGAGAATTAACTCGATGAATTCTACTGACATTTAATTAACATAATTAAAATATCGTAATCGAATTAAATTTCTCTAAATTAATGTGAAAAATCAATTTGTTGGTTATGGAAATTTAGGAGAGAGAAAATGTGGTGGGGTTTGGAAAAGTGGGAGAGAGAAGGTAAATGAGCAACCAATGAATGTAAGTATGTAATTATGAAATAGAAAGGGTTGATGGAAAAGTCAACAAGAAGTGTTGTGGAAGAATGAGGTGAGGAACCTATGATTTTTGATGATCTAAGGGTTTCTTGGGTAAAGTTGGATGGTTGGCGTTTTAGTCTAGTTGGGCTTATTGAGCCACGTCTTACAGTTAAGTTAACCGTCGAACAATCATTATAAAATTTTGTATAATAATGAGTATGATAAAGTCTAATAAGTAAAACAATAGTAATAAAAATATGGATAAGAATATTTAAAAAATTATACTAGTTGTTTCGGGTACAAGAAACACAGTAGAGATTTGTTATTCTGGGGAGGCCAAGTCTAGCTAGGGTAGTAACCAGTAACATTCCAAGGTCTTCGACTTCCGATGCCTGCAAAACCGAGCATGGTAAACTACCCCAGGGATGTTCCTAGGATCATCTCTCCAATGATTAAGTCAGATCTGATCTCAATAAGTCATAGAATTGCACAAGTAAATGCGTTGGAATGTGTGTAAAAACGTACATGAATGATCAGGTAAAAGTACTAATTATAGGTAATACTGATGTGATCTCATCTTGTGAAGGTGATGATGTCATGAAGGCCTTTTGTCAGTGGGCTTAACTAAAAACCTGTACTTTCTGGCCCGTGAGGCCCCAGTGGTAAAATAGCAATTTTACGCCTCAAGGGTATTTTAGTCTTTACACTGGTAAAGTGGGCCAATACTCGAATGGGTCCAAACATTAGCCCCACGCTTTATGTCAGAGTTTCGGATCTTGATGAAACTGTGACAGGGGAGGGAATGCTTGTATCGTTTTGAGAATTTAGACGCATCCTTGTTCAGGGCTAAGTAGTAAAGTCTCGACGTATCCTAGTCGAATTTTGGTCAAATTTCGACTGCCTTCACAAAATTTCGACCACCCTCTTTCTTAGGGGACCTAAAACTTTGACGACCCTCAACTTAGGTGGTGAACAAAAACTTTGACCACCCTCAATCAAAGAGTGGTGATCTAAAAACATCGACCACCCTCCTCCCAAGTGGTGAACAAAAAACTTCGACCACCCTCAATCAAAGAGTGGTGATCTAAAAACTTCGACCACCCTCATCCTAAGTGGTGAACAAAAAACTTCGACTGCCCTCAATCAAAGAGTGGTGATCCAAAAACTTCGACCACCCTCATCCTAAATGATGAACAAAAAACTTCGACCACCCTCAATCAAAGAGTGGTGATCAAAAACTCGACCACCCTCAAGTTAGGTGTTATAATAAAAACTCACCACGCTCAACGTAGGTGGTATAAGAAAATTCGACCACCCTCAACTTAGGTGGTATACAAAAAATTCGACCACCCTCAACTTAGATGATATAAAAAAATTCGACCACCCTCAACTTAGGTGGTATAAGAAAATTCGACCACCCTCAACTTAGGTGGTATAAAAACTTCGACCACTCTCAACTTAGGTGGTATAAGAGAATTCGACCACCCTTAACTTAAGTGGTATAAGAAACTTTGACAACCCTCAACTTAAGTGTTATAAGAAAAGCCGAAGTGTATGCCTTGTTTGAAGGGCTTTTAGGATTTTGAGGGAGCCATGTAAGGGCTAATGAGTCATGTACTCATTTTACTCGAAGTGTGTGCCTTGTTTGAAGGGCTTTTACATACTTAGAAAATATTTCATAGTATTTGGTTCAAAGGGATGTCTTTAGAAAAGACTCGAGGTAGCTCACATAAGGAATTTTGTACTTCCTTAGAGAGTTCGAAGTGGCTCCGGTGAGGAGAAAATGATATGAGTATCGTCTTTCGACGTAGCCTTGGTTAGGGGTAATGTGTGTCTGGAGATTTCTTCGAAGGAGTATGATTGATCAACTCGTTAATTCAAGCTGAGTTTTTTGAAGAGTCAATGATTAGGGTCAATGGTAGTTCTATGTTAGTCAATTGTATTTAGTTTGACCAGTATTTATACGATTCGTACGTTCATACGACGTATTAGACAAATGACATTATTGCATGGCGCGAACTCCTATGTGAGTAATTGTTCCCATTAGAGAGGATTCATTACTCATGTCCTTTCATGTCCTTTCGGGGAGTAGGTGAGATATAAATAACTCAAATGTTGCCTCATCTACTCACTTGCATTTTCTCTCTCTAAAAAAAGCCTCTGCTTCTCTTGCCTACTACTATCTGTCTGCGCCGAGTGTTTCGAGAAACCTCTTCCGAGCTTTTCGACCATGGTATGGTTTCTCGTCTTTGATTCTTTTCATTCTTTAATAAATTCGACGTAGGGGTTGTTGTTGGTAATTCTAATTAATGAACCCTGTTATCGAGTCGAGTAACCCCTATATCCTGCCCCTTCCTTAAATGTCATCGAATGAGATACGGGTTGATGGGGCCCCTGTTGTAACAATAGCATATTGGACCTCAAATCCCGATCATTTACTCGACCTTATTCCTATTGAGGAAGAAGAGTGTGAGCAATTTTTCGAGGGACCTGCGGAATTTTTAGATCATCCTAATAAAATTACGATAGCCTTCCCTCTTACCAAGAGGAGTTACTTAGATTCTTTTCTTTCACTTGGTGTAGTGCAAATAATGGAGCCAACTGATGAAGTTCCGTCGAAATCCGATCACTACGAGCCCTGCCCTTCCCAAACAAGAAGTTGGGAATAAGCGGCTATTGGTCAACGGGGAAGTGGCAAAATAACCTTCATGGAGGGTTGTCAATTTTGTCGAGTCTGTATTTTATTAAACTGCCTTATGTACTTTGTCCCCCGCAAGTTTTGAACCTGGTAGTATCGCAACCTCCAGGGTGCATTGGTGTTTATAAAACCTTCTTCGAACTTGGTTTGCATTTTCCCTTGCACCCTTTGTACAAAGAGATATTGGAGGCATAAAATATTGCCCTCTGTTAGCTCATGCTCAATTCCATAGGATCGATTGTGGCTTTTTTGTGTAATTGTAGGATGTTCGGAGTGCAACCCTTGTTGTGCTTTTAGCGCAATATATTTAAGCTCAACGAGGTGTCTGAGTGTTATGCTGGGCCTGGATAGTACTCTTTCCAACCTCGGAATCTTATATTGGTGAAGGATGGGGAAAGGGAAGAGAAGTCATATAAGGTTACAACCGAGATGCCGACCAACCAGGCTTTGTTTCAAGGCGAATTCATGTTTGTCTTGCGAGGAGTTAAACCGTGGGATGTGCCTCGCACTTTGTCGGATGAGCCCCCAAATTTGGGCATGAACCTCAACGTGCCTATCGTAGCCATTCATTGCCAGGCCACGGGATATCATATAGATGGAAAGCAGAAATAAAGGATGGATTATTGGCTGCCCACTGATAAGGATTTGACCAATGAGCACTTCTTGTTGGCTTTCGGAATTTCTCCGGCATGCAACCAACGTAGGGGTCGATAATTCTTTTACTTGCTTCGTACTTAGTGTTTTCTCGTTTGTAATTCATTGTGTCTTTGTTGCAGTGTTCTCTTTCAACAATTTCGACGAGGAGATGAAGAAAAATACAGCCAAGGAAGGAATGGAAGCCATGGCTAGACTGTCTATTCAAAAGGAGGACTTGAAAGTTCCAAAGCCACCCGCAGTAAATTTGACTGGCCATAACTTAAAAGTTCCAAATTTTAATTTGTTTGTTTCTTCTGACTTTCGTTTTTGCAGAATTCGAAGCATAAACCAAAGGCAAAATAGGCTCCTCCTAAGCCTTTGCCTCCTTTGACGAAGGAGTTAGCTCCCCTCTTCGACTAACCTTCTACAGAGGTCGAAGTGCAAATCAGTGCTGGGTCAAAGAGGAAATTTGTCGAAGCTTCTCCTGAGCTCGACCCTCTATCCTCCTATATGGGTTTTCACTTGGGTTCGAGTTCGGGGCCTCTCGATGAATAGGACGTCGATGAGCCTCTACTTAAGCGAGCTAGGTCGTCCTGGTCACACGATGTTGATGGTTAAGCTGAAGCCGTCAGCATCGAAAAGGCGAGTAGGAAGGCCCTTAAAGCCTGCTACCTGAGGGTTCGTGAAGCGTTGCTGGTCCTAGGGGACATAGAGGATGTTTCGAAGGGGGTGTGCAGAAAGAAATCGAGGCACTCAACGAGTGCTGGTTGTAGGTAGGCATTTTTCTTCAATGCTCTCATCACATCCTTCAATGACTTACAAATTTTATATTTAAACTCCTTCCTTTTTTTTCTTTTGTTCGCAGATGTCTATGCAAATGGCCTGCCTTACTGAAAAGGAAGGCCAAGATTGGACCAAGCTGGCTGAAGAGATTGGCAAGTGAAAACAGGAGTTGTTGGAGGCTTCCCGTAAGGTTGGGGTCCTCGAGGTTGAGCTAGAGAAGGCTAACAGACTGAACGCTGAAAACCTCGAGGCCGTCAACAGCGAGCGGACCAGCCTTATGAACAACAAAGAGGAGGTCTCCAACCAGCTCAAAGCAGCTGAGAGAAAGCTTAAGGAATCAGGTTTGGTGGTAGCTCAGCTCGAGGGCAAGTTGAAAGCCCACAAGTAGATGATCGAGCATACTCAGACTAAGGGAGATGATTTGCAGTCGAACTACAACAAGTCGATCAACGAGCTGAAGCACAGAAAAAAGCAAGATCATCCGCCGGTTGAAGAAATCTGAGGCCGGCCTCGTCTTTGCTAACGAAAAAGTCATAGAGGGATATTAGTCAGCCCGTGATGATATTCAACGTTGCTTCAAGAAGACTCTGAAAGACTTGGCACCTGACTTAGATTTTAAACAAGTTTTGGTCAAGTTTAACGAGCATGAGCAGGAGGCCCTTGTTGAGTACATTGCGAAGGAGAAGGGGGGGTCAGGACACGAAGGATGCTGAAGTTGCTGAGGCTTCGACCTCCACTGCTATCGAGGAGGGAGAAGCGCTGAAAGGAACCGTGTCTGACATCCCTGCGACTGCTCATGAAGAAGCAGGGGCCGTTGAGGCCGAGGTGGCTGATTCCTCTGGTAAAGGGGTTGTTGTATAGAAGCTTAGGATTTTTGATTTTCTAGTTTTAGGTCTTATCTTTTGGATGGAACTTTGTAATTAGCACTGATCTCTGATGTAATTATCCTTGATTTATGAAATGAAAAGGACGCATTTTTTTGGCTAAGTCTTTTATCTCTATGTTGTTGCATTTTGCATGTATGAGAATTCGAGGGACTTATGATGTCCTAGAATCTCGAAGTGCATATTCTACTGACCTGTTAGGTCTATGTATTCGAAATGTTACTCTTGACCTTGTTAGGTCTATGACTTCGAAGTACAGGGTTTGTCCTCCAAGATCCATGACTTCGAAGTGCTAAGTCTGATCTGTTAGGTGTATGGCCTCGACTTACCGGTTAGGTAGAATTTTGCGCTCAAGACATAACAATTTGACAAGAGATTATGTGATAAAAACTTGTTCGAAGGATCGGTTAGGTCATTTTATTTCATAATTGCCATTCATTACAAGCCTGTTTAACCGGCGAGGTTTTACAAGTTCATAAGCTATATCAAATTTTGAAGTATATCACTACAACTTAATTTTTAGCTAGACCCAACTTAACTTTTAGCTTGATCGGTGAGGTTGAAGGTAGTTTGTCACCATATAGCCCCTAAATTGTGGTGATGTGCCTAGATATAGAACCTTCCTAAATTATCCACATTTCGTAGCCGAAGAAGCGGGTCACCATCCATATTTTCGAGTCTATAGGTGCTTGATCGAACTATCTCAGTTACTCAATAAGTTCCTTCCTAGTTGGGGCTGAGTTTGCCGACGTCTTGCTTTTTACGAGGTCCCCTACTTCGAATTTTCTCTCCCGGACTCCTCTGTTGAACAACCTAGTCATCCTTAGTTTTTGAGCAATTGACTTAAGTAGTGCGTTTCCTCTGAAGCAATAGGTCGAGCTTGATACCCTTTTCTTCTTTATTTTGTCCGTAGTCGTAGAAGGTGATCCTCGGCGAGGGGATACCAACTTCGATCAGCAAGACATCTTCATTTCCATCCACCAAGTTGAAAGGTGTGTTGCAAGTTGCTTCTTTTACAGCTATTCGAGCTGACCACAGTATGCCTGGTAAGTTTTAGACCCAGGATTCTTTAGCCCCATCCAACATCTTCTTAAGCCCCTTTAGAATGACTTTGTTTGCTTCCTTGGCTTGTCCGTTTATTTTCGATCGACTAACAACGGAGAACTTTGTTTTAATGCCGAATCGAGCGCAGTAGGACTAGGTGGGTCCGCTGTTAAACTGTCGACCATTGTCTGAGATGAGCGTTCGAGGTATGCCGAAGCGAGTGATGATGTTCTTCTAGATGATATTTTGTACTTGATTATCAGAGATGGTGGCTAAAGGTTCTGCTTCCACCCACTTGGTAAAATAATCAATTGCAACTAACAAGAACTTCCTTCCACCAGATACAGTTGGAAATGGTCCTAAAATATCCATACCCCATTGATCGAAGGGCAACATAGCTTCCATGGTTGTGAGATGGCTTACAGACTGTCGGTGTATGTGAGCTTACACTTGGCAATTGTGGCACTTTTTAACCAAGCACTTGGCATCTTGCATTAGTGCAGGCCAACAATACCCTGCTCGAAGGGTTTTGCCAGCAATTGTTCGGGCTCCTTAATCACTACCACATGTTCCCTCATGTTTTTCTCGAAGTATATTATCACCTACTTCGAGCGTCACCCACCTTAGTAGCGGGTGAGTGAACGACTTTTTATACAACATGTCATTATGCATGAGGAACCAGCTTGAACGACGACGGGGGCTCTCATCTTCTTTTTCATTTTCTGGCACTTTTCCTTCTTCGAGGTAGTCTCGGATGCTTTTCATCCAGTCATTCGACCGGTCTAGATGGCAAATGAAAAGTTGATTATTGATGTTGGGTTTATAGAGAACTTCCCATGAAATTGTTCAAGGTTCCAGGCCTGAGCTGAGATGGCCATGCGAGATAGCGCGTCCGCTTGTTGATTTTGGACCTCGGAATATGTTGGATTGTGAATTTAGTGAATTTTCCTTGTTGTTCTTATACCTTTCCGAGGTACATTCCCATGTCATCTTCCTTTGCCTCAAATTCACCCCTAACTTGACCAACGACCAGCTGCGAGTCGATTTTAACAGTGATCTCATAAGCCCCATTCGAGAGGCATAGCTTTAGGCCTAGCAGGAGAAGCTTCGTATTCTCCTTCATTATTTGATGCAGTGAAATCAAATTTTATGGCATACTCCATTTTGTTGTTCAGGGGGACTATTATCAAGAGTTCAGCCCCAAACCCTGCTTCCAACGAGGAACCGTCTACGAATAGTTGCCATGTTCTAGTTAGGGTGGTGATCTCAGGATCTGTTGGGCATTCTACTATGAAATCGGCTAAGGCATGAGCTTTTATTGCCTTTCGAGGCTCGAATTCCAAGCCAAAGTCAGACAGGTTGTTAGCCCATTCGATGACTCGATTAGAGCCATTTCTATTCTCAATCAGCTTCTTGAGTGGTTGGCTAGTTATCACTTTGATCGGATGAGCCTGGAAGTAAGGTTTCAGCTTTCGACTGGCCATAACCATTGCGAATATCATTTTTTTTATGGAGGGTATATGCTTTCTGCCCCTCGAAAGGCATGGCTGATGACGTAAACTAGGTGCTGATGTCTTTCTCGTTCAGCTACTAAAACTGCACTCAATCCACACTCGGATATGGCGAGGTACACGAACAACGTTTCTCCTAGCAAGGGTGAAACAAGTTTTGGTAGAACGAACAACTGGGTTCTTAGCTGCTCGAAGGCTTTTCGGCTTCTTCGTCCCATTCGAAGCACGATTTCTTCAAAGTGTTAAAGAAATGTAAGCTTTTATCGGCCGAACGTGACAAGAATCGACCCAAAGCAGCCATGCACCCAGTCAGACTTTGAACTTCTGTGACAGTTCGAGGGGTGATTATTCCTTCGACTTTGTCTAGGTCGGCCTCAATTCCTCTCTTATCCACAAGGAATCCGAGGCATTTCCCTCCTCGAACGCCAAAGACACATTTATTTGTATTTAGTTTCATGTTGAATTTTCAGAGAGTTGCCAGAGTTTCTTCTAGGTTCTGGATGTTTTCTTCGATCAGCTTACTTTTAACGATCATATCCTCAACATAAACCTCAATGTTACGTCCCAGTTGTTTCTCAAACATTTTGTTGACCAGCCTTTGATACGTAGCCCCAGCGTTCTTGAGTCCGAACGACATGATGACAAAACAGTAGACGCTAGAGTTTGTGATGAATGTTGTGTACACCTGGTCTTCCTCGGCTAGAGTGATCTGGTGATATCCAGCGTTTGCATCCATGAAGCTGAGTGGGCATGTCCAGCAGTCGAATCGATAAGTTTGTCGATCTTAGGGAGCGAGAAGTCGTCTTTCGGGCAAGCTTTGTTCAGATCTGGGAAATCGACGCACATTCTCCAAGACCCATTGGGTTTTCGAACCAGCACGACGTTCGAAAGCCACTCAGTGTATTAACACTCCCTCATCAACCCAACACTTAACAGCTTCTTTACCGCTTCGGCTGCCGCTCTGTTTCTTTCGACGCCTTGATGCATTAGCTTCTATTTCACAGGCTTGAAGTCTTGCTTAATGCTTAGCTGATGTTTGGTGATTGAAGGATCTATCCCTGGAATTTCATTGGCAGAGAATGCAAAGACATCTTCATAATTTCGAAGAACCTCTACCAATTCTATTCGAACGAACTGGTTAAGGCCCTTTCCCACTCGAACTGTCCGGCTAGGATCAGGTCCGAGTGGTACTTTTTCGTTGTCATCGACCGATTGGAGGCGATTATAGTTGATGGTATTCTCATTGTAAAAAAGCGTCAGAGGAGGGGTGAATTTTTCTTGTATTTTGTTCGATTGGCTTGCTTTTTCTCAAACTATTTACATAGCATTTCGAGCCGATTTCTGGTCCCCATGTATCCTACCCACTGTTCCGTCATCCGTCTCGAATTGTAGTAAGAGCTGGTAGGTCGAAATCGCAGCTTTTATTTTGTTCAACGTTGGTTCAACCAATGATAATGTTGTAGGGCAGGTCAATGTCGACCACCAGGAAGTTCACTGGGAGGCATCTCCCCTTACCCTTGTCACGAAGCGACTAGGGAGCTTGATGAATCCAAGGGGATGGACAGACTCCCCCCCAAAAGCTAATCAAAGGTTGGTCGATGGCTTGGATGTCTTTCTTCTCATACTTCAATTTCTATAGACACTCATAGGTGATTATATCAGCCGAACTCCCACTATCAATTAGGACTCGACCGCCCCCGTGATTTGCTACATTCAACTCGATGACCGGGGGGTCATCATGTGGTGTCTGAATTTCTTTCGAGCTCTCCCTAAACACCATGGTAGGGGCCAGGCTTCTTCAACACTTCACTATTTTTCAGGTGGTATAGGTGATTTTTTCTCAAATGGCCGGTTAGGCCTCCTGAGGCGAAACCTCTAGCTATGACTCCGACGTATCCCTCAGTTTCGTTACTCTTTGACCGTTTTTCTTTTCCCTTCACCCTTCACCCTTCTTCGATCATCTCGGGGCTCCTTTAAGTACCTGTTCCGTTTGCCCTCATCAGCCAGCTTGTCAAGGGCTTTCTTAAGCTTTCTGCAATCTTTTGTCCTATGACCGCATTCCCTGTGGTATTCACACCACAACTTATTATCCCTTTTATAATTTGACGTCTTGATAGGAGCAGGTTGAGGTAGAACATATTTTTCTTAAATCCAAGTATATCTCCCTTCGATTGGCGTTGAAGCGAGGATCATGGCCTCCGTCAGAAGGTCGATGTCTTTTCAGTTTCTCCGACATGTTGTCTTATTGGTTCGAGGATCGCTCTTCCGTTTGTTACCTCCTTCTTCGTGTATATTCTTGCAGATATCCGATGCTTGTATGTACTTCTGTGCCTACCTGATTGCATCGGCTAGGTTCAGGGTCTCTCTCATAGCAAGTTTAAATTTAAATCGTCCGGGGTGGAGGCCATTCATTAGAATAGTAACGGTCACTCCGTCTTGGAGGTCGGAGATCTTGAGGGATTCTTCGTTGAATCTCTTGATATAACAGCTCAAACTTTCTCCTTTCTGCAGGGAGATCGACATCAGGTGCATGTTGGTCTTTTTATGGTGTTTGGCGGCAATGAAATGCTGCGAGAAAAAGGCCTCGAGGGCCCAAAAGCTTGTGACGATTCCAGAAGGCAAGATGGTGAACCAATTGAGGGCTAAGTGTAACACCCCGACAGTTCTCTCTTTATAAAACATATATTTTCCCAACTAAAACTGAGAATTATCAAGGCATTATCGCCCGTGTAAAAATGTATCGGCTTACTCATAGTATTGCAGTGGAAAAACATTAAATATACTTTATTAAACACTTAGGACATAATATTTGTCATACCATTATCCAAACCTCCAAGGATAATTCAAATTCCAACTTAAAACATTTAAAATAAATAATCCATAAATCAACTTAATTAAATTAACGTAAAGGTAAGGAGCAATAAAAGTAATAAAACGATCTCTCAACAACGCTTCTCAAGTCCCAAATGAGTAATTGAGACGATGTATCATGCCTTCCAAACCTATAGGCAAATACTCAATTAAAAAAAGCTTGCCAATAAAGGGTCATCACAGGATCACTAGGCACAGCCATGATCGACACATAGAATAGAACGTAATCAGCAAAGCTGAGTACATACATAAATAAAAGGAAAAATTGACAAGAACAGGCCGAACTATTGGCCATCTTCTATAAACAGTCCAGACTATGGATAATCCATGAACAGTCCAAACTATCACCTCCATCTTCCATAAACAGGCCAAGTGACCTGTTAACCTGTTGTAGCAGGTAAAACTTTTTTTTTTAAATTTATCTTTTTTTTGTTTTAATAACCTTTTTTAACTTAATAAAAAAACAAAAAAAAAGAAAAATCCAACCTAGCAGACTAGCAGTCCAGCACCACTCCATCTCCCCCCTCCCTTTCGTCCTCCTCCTCCCTCTTTCCGCATCTCTCTCCCTCCCTCCCTCCCTGCTTCATCGCCTAATTTCAGAGCCCATACCTCCCTTTCCCCTTCCTTCTCCCCTCCCAACCCAACGCAACATTTTATCACTTCCTTATCTTCTTCTCCTTACTATTTTATCTTCTCTACAACTTTCACAACTCTAAACCCTAATATAACCAGAGATGCATTTTTGATAACAATCATCTTTCACTTTATTCTTGGGGGGGAGAAGAAGAAAGAAAGAGGAAGAAGATTGAATAGGGGGCAGCGAATGATATTGTTTCACTATCGAAGAGGATGGAAGGAAAATCGCATTGGAAAGGAGAGAAATGGGTCAATGGGTCAATGTTGGTTGAGGTGTGGGTGTTTGAATGTGTTTGGTGTATTGAAATTCAGATGATAGGTGGGGGTATAAATCAAGTTTCCAATTTGGATTAGATAACTTTGCTTCAACTTTGGTGGCAAGAACCATGGCCTGATCCAAGTTCATAGCCCCCAAAATACTTACCTTTAGCATGAATATTTCCCTTCCCAATGATAAAGTGGCCCAAGGCAATATCATTAAGGACATTATGCAGTGGAGTTTGAATAGGTAGAAAGATCAATAGAAGCATGGGAAGAGGTGCGGTGGTGGTGGTGAATTGGTGTAGGTGGAGTGAGGGTGGCGACTGCCGACGGCTGTTGAATTGGCTGCTTGCGCGTCTGTGGTGGTGGTGTGTTGAAAGTTGGCTGATGAAAGTTGTGCGGTGGTCTGGCGAAGAAGAAGAACGGGGCAGAGAAAGCGACTCTGTTTTGCAGCAGTAAGGGAGGATATGGTGGAAGGATAAAGAAGGAAAAAAGGGGGTATATGGTGGCTGGAATAAAGAAGGAAGAAGAAGAGAGGGTGGAGGGTGGAGGGTGGGTGGTGAGCTCAAACATAAAGAAAAAAAGGAAAAAAATTAAATTCATTAATAAGGTCACGTGCTAGTCACGTGACCTCTAATTTACCTGTTACAATAGGTTAACAGGTCATTTGGCCTGTTTATGGAAGATGGAGGTGATAATTTGGACTGTTCATGGATTATCCATAGTCTGGACTGTTTATAGAAGATGGCCAATAGTTCGGCCTGTTTTTGTCAATTTTTCCTAAATAAAATAAAACACGAAACCTAATCATGATACTACTAAGCAATAAAACGTGATCAATAAATGTACTTGAAGACCTCAACTCGTAAAATAAGACTTTACTCCAGAAGACATACAACATGATAATCATTTAGTAAATTGAATAGACAATGGATCGAGTTGTCCAACCAAAATCAGTCTTCAAAATGAAAGACCGAGTTACGGGCGCGACTTCGTAACCCCTTGACAACCGATATCGAGGAACCTTTAGAAATAAAAATAGGGTACGGTGATCAATCTGACCCAAGAAAATCCATGGGCTACCACCATGTACTCTAACTCATACTAGTCTAGAACTTCAGACGTGCACAAGTCTAAAGCTATTGTTATTCACTTCCACTTTAAGTATTAGTAAGTTATACGATGTTAGACTCTAAACAGACAACCAACACATAACAAGAATACAACAAATATTCCTCTTTTATCTTAGGATTAAATAAGTGATCAAACAATTCCAATTAACCAAGAATTAATCCTCCATATTTATTAGTTGACTTAAATCAACAATCGAATGTCCAATGATAATAAATATACATACCCTACAAAGCCCTCGGTCTTTGCAAAGTAGTAAAATAACCATAACCAATAATAATCCAACTTACTCACAAAGTCCTCAGCCTTTGAAAAGTAATAAAATATCCACTAAGGGAAACAATACCAAAATCCATAATCCAATAATATAATAATATTAATCCATATCACCTGATGGGTCAAAATATATCAATACTTCCAAACAACATGATTGAATCAAACATCCATTCAATCATGTAATACATCATAAAAGCAATTAACATGCTCAACAACACGTAATTCAAATTTAATAGCCATGTATGAACCATAAAAGGGTTCCCTATACATGATACCATAGATATTCATACTCCTTAGGATATGATACTAGTCTAACACAAAAGGACTTGTACATACATTGTGAAGACAAAGTGAGAGGCCACTTTAGAACTCTAGAAATCTCCTAAAGTAAATTCTCCGCCTACCAAAACAATAGTATATAAATGAATTAATAACCTTATTAATTCACAGCAATATAAATTATTTTAAAACGCTTCAAAACTCGTTTTAAAATACTTTTAAAACATCAAAGTTCCAACCTTTAACAACCTTAAATATAATAATTCAAGTCTAGGCTTTAAAAACCTCAAAAACTATTACTTTTATACTCAAAACTCACTGTAATTAATAAATAATAAATCTGAAATTTTAATTTATATTCACAATAAATAAAAATCAGATTTTTAATAATATGAATAATAAAGTTTTCAACTTTATTTGTAAAATATATTAAACTCATAGAAATCACAACTTAAATATTAAAACCATAATTAAACATTAAATAGAGAATAAGGGTTAAGAAACAACCGAAGAAAACCACGAAAACCGGAAAAAATACAAAGAAACACGCGCGGGGAGGCGCGTGACTAACGAAGGGCGGTGAGTGGCAGCTGATGAGACCATATTAGGCATGTTTTTAGAATGATTCGGAGTTCGTTTTGTAAAGGTTTAGGCCTTGAGAAACGAAGTTTCATAATTATTAGCCTAAGTGTCGTAAAGGGAGAATTGAGTTAGTTTCAGTGTTTTAGAGGTGGATTAAGGACATTCGGAGATCCTATAATATTTTATGCATTTACAGGTGGACTCCGTCGCGCATTCGTGGCCGTTCGAAAAGAATTTATACCCAAGCGTCTTGTGTGATGGCGGATGCAAGTATAGCGATTGATTGTGGTTGCGTTTGCTAGAGTTAGGATAATGCAAGCTCTTAAGCAAGCCAAGCTCGTAAGCAAGCTTAGCACAGCACAACGCAACAACCTAAGCAGCATCTTGCACGTCTCGCACGCCAAGCAGCATACGCAGCAAGCAAGCTTTGCAGTCAGCAGCTGTGCGCGACTCGCGTAGTCCTTGCGCGCGCCTCGTGTGTCTGTCCGCAGCCAGCAGCTTCCCAGCAGCCTTCTCGCGCGACCCACGCACACAGTATGCACACCTCGCGCATGTCGATCCCAGCAGACGTGGCTGGGCGATTTTGTCGATTTTCTTAGTTTAATAACTTAGTTTTAGGATTTCTTATGATGAACTTTCATTAATCTTTTATCATTAGACATACTTAGAACCCTAATTAGAGAGAGAAACACTCTTTTCTTCTCTCTAATCCTTTTATGCTTTGGTTTATCATTGAAGATTGATTGAATTGCTCTATGCCGGTCGTAGCGTATTTCGCTTCTTGTGAACGGGGATCCGATCTTCGTTTAGTTTTATCGGGAGGTTGAATGAACAATTTCTTATTTATAATATTGAATTCTAGTTTCATTGTATGATTATTGATTTGATTCTCTTTTCAATTAATCAATTCCTATTACATAGAACGTTGCCGATTCAATTGTTCTTTGTTTATGAGTAGAAAACTAGGGTTTAACTTTGGATCTGATTGTTCTTGTTATTTCCTAGTGAAATCATTATTTCCAAATTGAATAATTACGCTAGTGATTGTTGTTTGGCACATAGTTTCCTAGGGCTTTGATGTTCTTTAGAATTGAACCTAAATTGCTGATTCGATTAGGTTGATCTATAGTTCAGTTATTCTATCTGCAGATTCGAGTAGTTTAACAAATCTTTAGAGGGAAGTGGGATTAAATTCTCAATCTAAGTGTGATTAAGATTAGTTGTTCATATTTAGAGACCGATGATCGATAACCCGAACCGAAGTGACGATTAATCGAACTCAAGACCTTTCTCCATTGATTTATCCTATATTTTCTTATTGTTTTCTTAGTCTATTAGTTTACTCTTTTAATCTGAAAACCCCCTTTCGATCTCTTATACACACATTTTGGTACCTAAGTCTCTGTGGTTCGACCCTACTTGCCTCCTACATTAATTGTGTTGGAAAGTTGATAAGCACTTTATTGTGCTTAATTGTAGGTCATTTTTAGTGTCCTTGCATGTAGTTTAGAGCATTTAAGACTAGGATTACATGGTTTTTGTCACCTTTGAGTTATATTGTTGCTTCATTATCTGTTTAGTTGTTTTTGGATGATTTCCAGGCTAACTAGCAGGTTTTTGAAGTCATATGATCATTAGAAGACTAGTTATGGACTGTTGAACTTCAAATAGGCATAACGTTTGATCTATAAATCGGATTAAGGTGATTTCAGTGGGAGGTGTTGGCTCGTTTTGATATTTTCCAACGACTGGTCATGAGCTCTATTCCGGTAAGAGACGAGAGAGATATGATCGTTCGAAGTTGAGCTGTCCGCTGACCAGTAGGTCACCACGGTCGTTGTGAAATCACCACGGTCGTGGGGACCTGTAGCAAGCAAAATAGACTGTTAAAGAGTTGGAACTAATCCTATGAAAGTCGGGGGCCACGGTCGTGGCAAAATCACCATGGCCGTGGTGACCTGACTTCGTCGAGTCAGTCCGTTTGGAGATTATCTTCTGCCTGGACAACTTTAAGGCACCACGACCGTGGTGACCTGACTTCGTGTGTTGACCCCGTTTCTCCGTATTAGTTTAATGAAGCTTTTAATTAGTTTTGTAGTTAGACACTCGACATTATCTCATACTCAACTTTTCTAATTACACTCTCTTAGCCCTAAACTCTCTCTAAACACTTGGTTTCTTAATTGTTTCATCTTTAAAGATCAAATTCGTTAATCAATTCAAGTAATTTTTCTTCAATCTCTTTCCTTTAATTCTATTGCTTTGTTTATGATGTTTAATTTATTGAATCTTAGTCGCTTAGAATCCATGGTTAGTGAGTAGTTCCTAATCTAGGGTTTGGGTGAAAGCATGAATTAGGGGCTTAATGTAGATATTCTTGTAATTGCTTTATTCATGTCTAACATGCATTGTTCTTGGTGTTTTGACACCTTAGGGTAGACCTTGATCAAGTTTATTCTAGGGCTTAGATTTCAATTACTCTTAATTGATTTTTGTTGTCTAGTCATTCCCATGAATCAACTTAATTTCTAGACCAAGAGATTGGGTAGAAATTAAGAGGATCCTATTTAGGGGTTTTCCAATCAAATTGAATCCATTAATCAATTGGCTAAAGACCATTCGAGAGAGGATTTAGTCGATTGATTAATTGATTACTCTTGAGGACCATTCGAGAGAGGACTCAAGGACTTTAGAGGGAAACTTAACCTTGCATATTATTCTCTATAGCTTCGTAGTTGCATTTGTGTCGTGCCTTGCCCGAGTTCATGCGAGTAACCCAAGCTCTAGTGTTTTCTCTATCATATTAATTCTCCTATTTAATTATTAGTTGGTATTCATTAGCTAGTTAATTAGTTGGCAATCTATTCAATCTTAAACCCAAAAACCGTTCACTTAGGTAGTTTTGGACTTAGTGGACTAAACTCAATCCCAATTTCCTTGTGGTTCGACTCTTGACTTGCCATTACTACGTACTTAGTAGTTGTTCGTTAGGTTTATAAATTATGTTTCCTAAGCGGTTCTTAGTGCCTTAACGACACACTAAAAACCTCTTATCAAAATGGCGCCGTTGCCGGGGAAATTGTGCTATTGATTGAAGTTTACTTGAGTTTAGTATTGCTTGAGTGATTTTTCTTTTGTTTTAGACTGTGTTGTTATTTGCTAACCCTCTGCTTAGCTTTGTTGTGTTACATGAGAAGGAGAGCTCACAGTTCACCCATCTTACCTTTAGATCCGGAAATCAATCGCACCTTGCGAAAGCTTCGGGGAGGTTTGGAACGGTTGACTTTGAGTTCTGCGCCAGCTTCACCAATCTCAAGTTCTATAAGTGAAAGTGAATCACACATGGGTGAGGAAAATGCACAGCTTTTCAGGGATTTCGGAAATCCGAGGTCCTATGTTTTACAGGGTGGAATTCGACTCCCCACAACCACTTCAAATTTCAGCATTCACCCTCAGTTCACACGGATGGTGAAAGCAGAGCAATTTTTTGGAGGGTCGGATGAGGATCCACTTGATCATCTTGATCGGTTTCTGGAGATTTGTGTTATGATAACGACGAATGATGTCTCTCCAGACTACATCAAGATGCATCTCTTCAGTTCTTCTCTTTCCGGAAAGGCAAAGTCTTGGCTCAAGAGTTTGGCTGCTAACTCCCTCACTACATGGGAGCAAGTTACATTGGCTTTTCTGAAGAAATATTTCCCAGAGTCTAAGACCGCAGATATTAGGAGGCAAATCTCCTCTTTCGAGCAAGATTGTGATGAGACACTTGCGGAGGCTTGGGAAAGGTTTAGGGAATTGATTCGTTCGTGCCCTCACCATGAGTTCAATCAAAATCTACTGATGAGGTTCTTCTATGATGGTCTTGATCCTATGTCACGTGCTAATCTTGATGCTGGAGCGGGAGGTCAACTTTCTAAGATCCCGCAGGACCAATTAGAGGCCACCATAGAAGAAGTGATCAAGAATTACTCATGGGGTGGAAGAAGGAGAGATGCTCAACCTAAGAAGGGTGGAAAGTTTGAGTTGAACCCAATGGACCAAATTCAAGCGAAGATGGATCAACTTGACAAGAAGCTCTCAAAGATCACCCTTGGATCATCTAGTCCCTCACAAGTGAATGCTTTCTCTTGTGACATTTGTGGTGGTACAAACCACGATACCTCTTATTGTGGAGGATCTCAGTTAGAACATGTGGCGGCAATGAATAGTAGAGGAGAGGGGTATCAAGGTAACCAAGGCTATAGTAGCAATCAACAAGGAGGGTGGAGACAACCTCAACAAGGCTACAACCAACCTCAATTAGGGTGGAATCCACCTCAACAAGGCTTTAATCAACCTCAACAAGGGTTTACTTAAAGCTACAATCAAGGTGGATCCTCCTCTCAAAACTCTAACACTTACCAAGCCCCTCATCAAAGATCCAACTTCCAAAAGGCCCCTCAAAACCCACCATTTCCTAAGCCAAATCCCGAACCTACTACATCCTCCGACCCTACCTCCCTAATTCTCCAACAACTCCAAACCATCACCCAAACCCTTCAAAGCCATGACCAAAGGTTTCAAGAGTTACAAGCTCACAACAAAATGCTTGAAACCCAATTGGCTCAAGTGGCCGAGAAAAACCCCTCTAACCCCACAAATTAACTTCAAAGCCAACCCATTCCTAACCCAACCCATTCCTAACCCCAACTTACATCAAGTCAAAGCTATCCATTTAAGGTCGGAAACAAACTATGAGCAAGTTGGTGACAAAGCTTAATTGTGAACATCTCCTCCACCTAAGACCTATGTGCCACCCGTCCCATATCCTCAAAGGTTGGTGGAGAGGAAGTTGAGCGATAAATTCATTAAGTTCCTCCAAGTTATGAAAGGCCTTTAAATACACATTCCATTCCTTGAGGCCATGTCTCAAATGTCAGCCTATGCCAAGTTCATGAAGGAGATCCTCTCCAACAAACGAAAGGTTGAAGACGAGGTTATCAAATTGCCATACCAAGTAAGCGCTCTAGTGCAACGAGATGTGCCTAAGAAGCAAAGAGACCCTGGAAGCTTCACTTTGCCGGTGAAGATAGGTGACCTCGAGCCTCAGGGTGCATTGGCCGATTTGGGTGCGAGCGTGAGTTTGATGCCTCTATCCATAGCTAAGCGCCTAAACTTCCCTCTTCTTCCTACAAGGAAGACTATTCAATTGGCGGATCGATCTTTGAGAGCGTAGCATGGTGAGTTGGAGGATGTTCCGATACAAGTTGGGTATGTCTTGGTGTCGTGTGATTTTGTGGTGATGGATATGGAGGAAGATCCAGAATCTCCTCTCATTCTCGGAAGAGAAGCTCTTAAGACATTGGGTGCCGTAATAAATTGCAGAAATGATACAATCACGATTGAGGTAGCCAATGAGAAGGTTGTGTTTGAGTTCTCCAAAACATTGAAGAGACCCATGAGAGAGAGAGTTTGTCGGGTTGGTCATGTGAAGGGTGAAATGGAAGGTTTTGAGAGAGAAGCTCACACTGATGATGAGCCCTATACTTCCATCACTAAGGAGCCGAGTTTAGATATGGAATAGGTGAAAGAGTCCTCTATGCTTCTCGACGGTGCTACCGTTGAGGAAACACTTGGGTCGGGATTTGAGGTCCTAGCTGATTCCGTTTGTATATTAGTTGCATAAAGTTTGCATTAGTTGCATATTAGTGTCATATTTAGGTTGTGATATCACGTATTTATATAGTCTTTTCTCCCTTATTTACAAGCTAATTTGTGCGTCATTGGAGCTCTTGGGAGCTATTTTGTGCTAATTATCGTATATAGTTGTGGTTTTGTGTTTTAGTGTTGAATTGCAGGTTTTAGGGGAGTTCTCTCCTTATTGCCGAGCCATTTGAAAGCAACCACGGCTTTACGAGATGTTACGGGGCACGTAGGACGGCTCACGAGCTCTATAGATAGTTTAGGAGGTCCCAAGACCCCTAAACATGAAGTATAGAGAGCCAAAGAACTCAAAAAGGAGGTTTCCGTACTCTGATCGGGCAAAAATGGCCCGATCGGGCGAAGAAATAATGATCGGGTATAGATGTTGCGGACCCGATCGGGCAAGCGTTGCCCGATCCAATCGGGCGAGCTCACATGTGCCCAGACCCGATCGAGCAACCTCTGCCCGACCCGATCGGGTCGGATGCTACTAGCTCTCACTATGATGCTGCGGACTAGGAGATTCAGCTGGGCTCATTTGCCTCCAGGCCCGATCGGGTACTTTGCTCGGGCTCGATAGGGTGGTCCGCACTCCTCACCTCCTCACTGCTGGGCTGCTGCGCTGGCCACAAGACCAAGAAGGACGAGTTTTGTATTTGGCCCGATCGGGTACTGTGCTCGGGCCCGATCGGGTGGGCCGCACTCCTCACCTCCTCAATGCTGGGCTGCTGCGCTGGCCACAAGACCAAGAAGGGCGAGTTTTGTATTTGGCCCGATCGGGTACTGTGCTTTGGCCCGATCGGGTCTGCTGCTTTAATCGCGCTTTTTCACTTTTTGTTTCCGTTTTTAGTTAACTTGAGGGGGTATTATAAATACCTTTTTCCTCATTATTTTAGAGACCTTTGGAATCATCTTTCATTCTAGTTTAGACTCTAGTTATTTCTCATTGTTCTTAGTTTAATTTAAACACTTTAGATTAGATTAGATGTGATTGAACCTATTCCGATTTCAATAAAAGTTCATGCTTTCTGTCAATTGGTATTCTTTCTTACCCTAATCTCTTTTATTATTCTCAATTGCTTAGTTTATTTATTCAATTATTCATGATGCAATTATTAGGGTTTCATATTAGTTTTGTTGTTGTTAATTCGATTATGAGTGAGTAGTTCTCTTTCTAGGGTGTTAGATAGGAAAGCCATGTTTATACCATGATTGTGATTTAGATTTCTATCAATTTCTAGGGCTTTATTAGGGTGATTGTGATGTGGTTTGTTCTTATTGAGTAATTAATGTCAGTGTACAATTTCATTGGTTGCTTGTGGTTAATAGTTGTTTGCACAGATCCGTCTTACGACTAGAGGCCTATGACACGTCAGTAGTTCTGATTACGTTAGTGAACATGCGGCGTATGTTGAACTATGAGCGTTGAGTCTTAACCATAGCTCAACACATGCTCTAATCCCCCGACTCTTGACTTAGGTTTTGATAGTAGTTGACCCTATCTGATTGGCATAAGCATGGTGGACCGACCTAATACCCTAGCTTTTTAGTCCATAGTTAAATCCTCGATTTATTCCGTCTTCTGTAGTTTAATCATTAGTTCAGTTAATTCTTATCTGATTTCATCTGGAGTAGCTGATTGATTGAATATTAATTTAGAAACTCTGTCTCCCTGTGGATTCAACCCTGCTTCCATTGACTACCATAGTTAGAGGACTGTAGGTTTATCTTTGATTAGGTGATACGACTAAAACTTATCAGGTTGCATTTTAGTATTTAGTATCATGTTTAGGATGCATATAGATTGCATTTAGCTTAGAACTCCGCCATTGGTACGCATGTGTTTTTCTTGATGACCTGAAAACTGAAAAAGGAAATGCTTTGATAGTCTCTAGTAGGCCAAGGAATCGATTGGTTGTGGTATGATTGGTCTCCCCCTTTGTGCGGTTAGACCGATTTTGGTAGCTATGCCTTGTGAGGATATGCTTTGAGCCTTTTAGATTGACATCTTTTCAGTCTTTTCTACTTGATGTGTGATGCTCTTTCTTGACGACCATTCTCTAGAACTTGCATTGATTCTCCTTGAATACGCTTGACTTGTTTGCGTCTTGAATGTGATTGAGGCTTTCATGTTACTTGAGCTACATTGCCAAAGGCCACCCTCACCTACTTATCCTCCTTTGAAGCCCCTGTGAGCCTAAGCTTGTTTTCTTTGTTAACCACATCTCTAGCTTATTACTTATCTCCTTACCTAGGGGATTGTGAAACTACTTAGATGGGGTGAAACATATTGATGGGTGTTACGAGAATGACTTGATGTAGGTGCTCTACTTTGTATTTGGTTAAAAATCATGAGTTGTTTGAGTTCGCCTCCTTTCCATACATTGAAGTTCTCATTTTCTCCCTACTTCTAAAATCACCACAATCCACAAAAACAAAAAAAAAAGAAATAAAAAAAAAGAATGAAAAAGAGAAAAAAAAGGATTTGTGGTGTGTTCAAAAATCGCAATAAGGGAGATTGAGATGCTAAAATTAGAGGAGTGCTTGTGATAGGTTGTGTAGAGCGTTTAAATTTTAGTAGGGTTGGTTTTGTTCTTTTAGAAAGGTGCCGAGTTGGAAGTTTCACTTTCCCCTCTTTAACACCACGATCCCAAATGCTACCACATCCTCACCTTAAGCCTACATTACAATCTTGACTAAGTCCTCTTGATTCTTGATGCAAACTTTGGTCCTTATGCGATGGAGAGTGAGATGATATGCAAGCTTATGGTAGGATATAGTCAATGGAATTGAGCTTTGAGCGTTCATTTGACCTATTTAAACACACGAGAGAAGTGCACATAACTAAAGTGAGAGCTACCATATATATGACTGAGCCAAGCTTGGGGGAGAACTAGTGGTAAGTTTTGATTGTTTTTCCTTATGCTATAAACTTTGAGACTTGATAGTGTTTTGCATTTATTGATGAAAAGGTTTGAAAGGTCTTTATTCTCTATCTTGGCATGCGTATTATTGTGAGGAGTCATTGAACTCTTACCCTTGAATTTGATTTGCATTGCTTGAGGACAAGCAATTGGACTAGCTTAGGGGAGTTTGATAAGCACTTTATTGTGCTTAATTGTAGGTCATTTTTAGTGTCCTTGCATGTAGTTTACAGCATTTAAGCCTAGGATTCCATGGTTTTTGTCACCTTTGAGTTATATTGTCGCTTCATTATTTGTTTAGTTGTTTTTGGATGATTTCCAGGCTAACTAGCAGGTTTTTGAAGTCATATGATCATTAGAAGACTAGTTGTGGACTGATGAACTTCAAATAGGCATAATGTTTGATCTATAAATCGGATTAAGGTGATTCCCAGCAGGAGGTGTTAGCTCGTTTC
Organism: Patellifolia procumbens; assembly: GCA_947645195.1. Classification (NCBI taxonomy): domain Eukaryota; kingdom Viridiplantae; phylum Streptophyta; class Magnoliopsida; order Caryophyllales; family Amaranthaceae; genus Patellifolia; species Patellifolia procumbens. Next base: position 653,957 of record CANSGD010000837.1, read on the forward strand.
GATAGCTTTCCAACAACTAGTCATGAGCCCCATTCCGGTAAGAGACGAGAGAGATATGATAGTTCGAAGTTGAGTTGTCCGCTGACCAGTAGGTCACCACGGTCGTGGGGACCTATAGCAAGCAAAATAGACGGTTGAAGATTTGGAACTGATCCTATGAAAGTCAGGGGCCACGGTCGTGGCAAAATCACCACGGCCGTGGTGACCTGACTTCGTCGAGTCAGTCCGTTTAGAGATTAGCTTCTGCCTGGACAACTTTAAGGCACCACGACCGTGGTGACCTGACTTCGGGTGTTGACCCCGTTTTTCCGTATTAGTTTAATGAAGCTTTTAATTAGTTTTGTAGTTAGGCACTCGACATTATCTCATACTCTAGTTTTCTAATTACACTCTCTTAGCCCTAAACTCTCTCTAAACACTTGGTTTCTTAATTGTTTCATCTTTGAAGATCGAATTCGTTTATCAATTCAAGTAATTTTTCTTCAATCTCTTTCCTTTAATTCTATTGCTTTGTTTATGATGTTTAATTTATTGAATCTTAATTGCTTAGAATCCATGGTTAGTGAGTAGTTCTTAATCTAGGGTTTGGGTGAAAGCATGAATTAGGGGCTTAATGTAGATGTTCTTGTAATTGCTTTATTCATGTCTAATATGCATTGTTCTTGGTGTTTTGACACCTTAGGGTAGACCTTGATCAAGTTTATTCTAGGGCTTAGATTTCAATTACTCTTAATTGATTGTTGTTGTCTAGTCATTCCCATGAATCAACTTAATTTCTAGACCAAGAGATTGGGTAGAAATTAAGAGGATCCTATTTAGGGGTTTTCCAATCAAATTGAATCCATTAATCAATTGGCTAAAGACCATTCGAGAGAGGATTTAGTCGATTGATTAATTGATTACTCTTGAGGACCATTCGAGAGAGGACTCAAGGACTTTAGAGGGAAACTTAACCTTGCATATTATTCTCTATAGCTTCGTAGTTGCATTTGTGTCGTGTCTTGCCCGAGTTCATGCTAGTAACCCAAGCTCTAGTGTTTTCTCTATCATATTAATTCTCCTATTTAATTATTAGTCGGTATTCATTAGCTAGTTAATTAGTTGGTAATCTATTCAATCTCAAACCCAAAAACCCTTTTAGGTAGTTTTGGACTTAGTGGACTAAACTCAATCCCAATTTCCTTGTGGTTCGACCCTTGACTTGCCATTACTACGTACTTAGTAGTTGATCATTAGGTTTATAAATTGTGTTTGCTAAGCGGTTCTTAGTGCCTTCACGACACACTAAAAACCTCTTATCAAAAGTCATAATTATAAATAGTATCTTTGGTAAACGCGTGCGACCGCGTCCCACCAGCAGAACGCGTGGCTGCTGCTGCGTGTTGCTGCTGGTGATGAAGAGAAGAGTGAGGGGGAGTGCTGCGTGGCTGGCGGCAGCACGCAAACCGAGAAGGAGGCGATGGGGTGTGGGGTGCTCGCCTTAACGAGTGAGTGAGGGTGAGTGGTGGTGCTCGGCGCCGCAACAACGAGGAGAAGAGAGAGGGGGTAGGGGCGCCGATTTTGAGAGAGAAAAAGGGAGAAAATAAAGTGTGCAACTTGGGATTTAAGGGGGGGGTATTTATAGGTTTTTCCTAAAACCTAGGGTGAATAGGTTTAGGCTTGGGTTTAGACTAAAGTTGAACATCTAACTTTGATAAATGGTTTGGGCTTCTCATCCCAACATTAAAAATCATTTTAAACACGACCCAAAATCTTTGATAAATAAATTTACTACTTAAAATCCAACCCAATAAATATTAATGATTATTTAAAATGTTTAAACAACCATTTGACTTTCAAAATAGTCAATACTTAAATAATTAAATGAAATAAATATGAAAATGATTCTAAATATACTTTAGATATATTTATAAAATTCATAAAATTACAGGGGATTACACTAAGCCTTTGAGTGTGGTCAGGAAGTACCTACACCAAGTGGCCTCATAAAAGGTTTGCACGCTCATTTGTTCTTTGTATGCCGCCAGGTAGTCGGCTGGGTCGGTAGTGCCTGATAATGTTCAATCATGGGGATCTTAACTTTGCCCCGGTTAGGGGTCTCCATGATGTATCGGCTGAAAGGGGACTTATGTGGCACTGCCGAACCAACTCAAAAACCAGATTCAACAACTTCTTCTGGTTCTTCGATGAGGTGCTCGACCTCAGTCCTGGCTGTGTGACGGTTAGTCTTTGGGGGCGATTGTCCTGAAGTTCGAGTGCCCACTTGATTCTTCGAGTCCTCTATCTGGGACTGTTCTTTCCTTTTTCGATGATCATTCGAGCATCAAAGTTCTTGTTCCTCATTTGCTTTTCCTGTATGATGTGTCGAGCGTCATCATGACTTGGTGACATAATAGAATTTCCTTTCGATGTGGCAGGTGCTTTCTTCGACAGACCAGCAATGTGCTCGGTTAGGGCACGTTTTGCATTTACCGTTCTTTGATGAGCCTGTGGTTGATCTAGGACTATCCCTCGGTTAGGGGGAGTAGTATGTTGAGTTTTCATAACTGAGACGAGGTGCTGCATGATAATGGTCATGTGTCACTCCATTCGAAGTTCTAGCTCCCGTAGGTCACTGTAAGTAATTGGTGGTAGAGGCCCGTCGAAAGCTGCAGGGGTCAGGCTTCCATATGGATTAGAGGGTACATATAAGATTTAGAAGGGTACATATAACGATTAAAGGGTACGCGTGCTTCTAACATCAAAGTTGTGATGCTAACATCAAAGTTGCCATTATTTACAAAAATGACATTAATGAATGCACGCGTACCCCCTTTATGTTAACACTATATTAGCACCCGTGCAATGCACGATTCTAATAGATGAATTTTATAAAAGATGCTTAATTGCCCTAACCCAAAATAATTGCAACATATTTATTTTATGGATATGTTGGCCTAAAATAATGCATACATTTTTTTATTGAGAAATTTTGTACATTCGAACCTACAATCTAACCGAATTAGACATTCCGCTATATCCTACTATTCATGTCCTAAAACTCCCTCACCCACCAACTCTAACATCCAAAAAATGACCTAAACCAAAAAGGAGGTAATAATAATAACAATTACAATTACAATAACATTAACAATCAATGTTGTTGTACTCGTTGTTGTTGTTATTATTACTCCCTCCGTTTTTTAAATAGGGATGTTTGTTTTTTCGCACGGATCAAGGAAAAAGTACAAAAGTAAGAGAGAAAAGGTTGGTAAAAGTAAGGAACAAGTGTGTTGGGACGCAAGGGAACACTCAAGAAGGGCGGGTTTGAATTGATTGGTTATTTAAAATCGAAATATCGCAAAAATGATCTTTACGACACTATGCCAGGCACTGTGCCACAACAATTAAAGTTCGTTTTTCTCAGCAGCAGAAATTCTAAATCAAGCACACAAATTATCTTGGCGACCCCAACTCTGAGATCTATTAATATTTAAGTCAAATTATTAGTTGTTTGAAACAAACTTGTTTCCCCCACTAATATCTGTGTATATATTTTAAGTAGTCATTTATATCTTATAAGTACTTAGTTTCTTAATTGTTAGGATTATCTTAGTGTTGTATATATACACTTTTGTATGTTAATCATAATCAAGGAGATAATTATTCTATTATGGTATCAGAGCCTATGTTATTTTTTTTCTCCTCTAACCTAGCCGCCTACACTATCTTCGACCCTCTTCGTGGCAATTTGAACGTGAAATAAATCGCTTTCACTGTGACAATGGTCGTGAGTTTGATAATTCATTATTCCAAAGACAATGTGCGCACATGGCATGTATTACCTGTTTTTCTTGTTCTTACACTTCTTCTCAAAACGGTAAAGCGGAATGAAAAATCAAATCCATCAACAACATTGTCTGTACCCTTCTCCATCATGCTTCCATTCCCTCCCCCTTTTGGCCTCACGCCTTACAAATGGGCACCTATCTTCACAATATCCTCCCAAGCAAAGTCCTTTCGTTCTCCTCCCTGATATCACGTATTTATATAGTCTTTTCTCCCTTATTTACAAGCTAATTTGTGCGTCATTGGAGCTCTTGGGAGCTATTTTATGCTAACTATCGTATATAGTTGTGGTTTTGTGTTTTAGTGTTGAATTGCAGGTTTTAGGGAGTTTTCTCCCTATTCCCGAATCATTTGGAAGCAACCACGGCTTTACGAGATGTTACAAGGCACGTAGGATGGCTCGCGAGCTTTATGGATAGTTTAGGAGGTCCCAAGACCCCTAAACGTGAATATTAGAGAGCAAAGGAGTCAAAAGGAGTTTTCCGTGCACTGATCGGGCAGAAATAGCCCGATCGGGCGAAGTATTTATGATCGGATATAAAAGTTGCGGACTCGGTCGGGCGATGTTTGCCCGATCGAATCGGGCGAGGAAGCATGTCCCCAGACCCGATCGGGTGGCTACCGCCCGACCTGATCGGGTGGAGTGCTACTTGGTCTCGTTGCGGTGCTACAGGCGAGGGGAACACGCTGGCCCAAGTTGTCGCCAGACCCGATCGGGTGACTACCACCCGACCCGATCGGGTGGGCCGTTTTCTCGCCTTATTGCTGCACTGCTGCTGCCAGAGCCCAGAAGTAAAGTTGGGAGAATTTGTATGTGGACCCGATCGGGTACTGTGCTCGGGCCCCATCGGGTCTGGCGCTCTTTATCGCGCTTTTTCACTTTTTTGTTCCCATTTTTAGTGAACTTGAGTGGTATTATAAATACCTTTTCCTCATTATCTTTCATTCATCTTTTACTCATCTTTCATTAGGTTTTAGACTAGTTTTATTCTACATTGTTCTTAGTTTAATTCAAATACTTTAGATTAATTTAGAGGTGATCAAACCTATTTCGATTTCAATAAAAGTTCCTGCTTTCCGTCAATTGGTACTCTTCTCTACTCTTTATCTCTTTAATTACTTTGATTGCTTAGTTTAATTATTCAATTGTTCATGATGCAATTCTTAGGGTTTCATATTAGTTTTGTTGTTGCCAATTCGATTATGAGTGAGTAGTTCTCTTTCTAGGGTGTTAGATAGGAAAGCCATGTTTATACCATGATTGTGATTTAGATTTCTATCAATTTCTAGGGCTTGATTAGGGTGATTGTGATGTGGTTTGTTCTTATTGAGTAATTAATGTCAGTGTACAATTTCATTGATTGCTTGTGGTTAATAGTTGTTTGCACAGATCCGTCTTACGACTAGAGGCCTAGGACACATCAGTAGTTCTGATTACGTTAGTGAACATGCGGCGTATGTTGAACTATGAGCGTTGAGTCTTAACCATAGCTCAACATAGGCTCTAATCCCCCGACTCTTGACTTAGGTTTTAATAGTAGTTGACCCTATTTGATTGGTATAAGCATGGTGGACCGACCTAATACCCTAGACTTTTATTCCATAGTTTAATCCTCGATTTATTCAGTCTTCCGTAGTCTATTCCTTAGTTTAACCAATTCCTTTCTGATTTCATCTGGAGTAGCTGAATTGGTTGAATATTGATTTAGAAACTCTGTCTCCCTGTGGATTCGACCCTGCTTCCACTGACTACCTAGTTAGAGGTCCGTAGGTTTATTTTTGATTAGGTGACACGACTAAAACCTATCAAATTTTGGCGCCGTTGCCGGGGACACGGCTAGTTCTCTAAGTTTTTATTTAATTATTTGGTCTACTTCTCTGTACCTCATTGGAACTTCATTGTTTCAATCGAGGTACGTTTTACTGCTGCTTTTTGTTTCTTTTGTATGCCCAGGTCCCAAAGAAACGGTTCCCCAATTCCAGCGGACCCCGATCTTACTAGGACAATCAGGCGGATCCGAAAGATAAAACAGAAAGAAAAGCAGTCAGTTCAGCTGAACACCTCTGGAACAGACACCTTGAATTCAGTTATGTCAAAATCACTGAAGTCATATGGGGTGCCCAACCCGGATGGTCTCTCCACTGGACCTACTATGCCCACCATTGCCGCAGCAAATTTCGAAATCAAGCCTGGACTCATCAGCATGGTCCAGCAAAATCAGTTTGGTGGGCATCCTACTGAAGATCCGGCAAATCATCTACAACGGTTTCAACAACTTTGTCGAACCGTTAAACATGCCGGCGTCACTCCAGATCAACTCAAAGTCATGTTGTTCGAGTTTTCACTGAGAGATAGAGCCCAAAAATGGTTGAACGATGTGAAAGAAACCGAGTGGAGTGAGATTTATGCTGCATTTCTGAGAGAGTATTACCCACCTACTAAAACAGCAGAAATCAGAAATAAACTAGCCACGTTTTTCCAAGAGCCTGATGAAACATTAAGGGAAGCGTGGGCTAGGTTTAGAGATTTACAGAGAGAGTGTCCACACCATAATATGGACAAATGGTTCTTGACGCAGACATTCTACAATGGTCTGCAGCCTCAGACGAAGTGTATTGTTGATTCGTCTGCAGGAGGAGTGTTTTTAGACAAGGCAGTTGATGAGGGTTATGAATTCATATCAAATCTTGCAGCCAATGACCATTCATCATCTAGGAGTTTGACTAAGAAGGTACTTGAAGTTGACGCAATTTCATTGCTTACATCTCAGATGGCGCAACTAACTCAACAGCTAATGAAGTCTTCTAGTCCGACACCTCCACCCATGAGTATCAATGCTATGTCTGCAGTAGCACCCATTACCTCATCTTACTGCGAGGTATGTGGTGTTCAGGGTCACTTTGGGCATGACAGTCAGTTCAGTCAATTTCAGATGGAGCAGGCAAACGCCTTTCAACAAAGGCCACAAACCTTCCCCCCTTCACATAACTACCAAAACCCACAAAACCATCAACCTCCACCTCCACAAAACTACCCTAAACCTTCATACCATCAAACCCCACAAAATTTCCAAAGACCACCACCACAAAACTTCCATCATCCCAATAACTTCCAAACTCCACAAAATTTCCACACCCCACCCCCACAAAACAACAACCCACAAGAGCCTAGCAATTCTGAACTGATGAAACTGATATTGTCTATGCAAAAGACAAATGAGGAAACATGGAGGGCCCAGGAGGAAGCAAGGAGGGCCCAAGAGAAGCACATCCAACTTCTCGAGGCTCAAGTTGCTCAGTTGGCAGAATCTAATGCACAGAGGCAGCAGGGACAATTGCCAGGGCAACCAGTCCAGAGAGAACATGTGAATGCCATCACTCTTCGTAGTGGCATTGCATATGATGCCCCTCAAGTGCCCATTGATGAGGTTACCCCGACTGCAGGGAAGAAGAGGGTGGTAGAGGAAGGAAAAAGAAAGAATTCGACGTCTGAAGTCGATTTGTCTGCAGAAGCTGAACAGACAGGGAAGAAAAAGGAGAAGGTTTCTGAAACGCCTTTTACACCAAGGCTACCTTTTCCTCACAGGATGCAACAATCTAAGGTCGATCAGCAATTTGGTAAGTTCTTGGCTATGGTCAAGAACCTTGAGGTAACGATTCCATTTACAGATTTAATTACCCAAGTGCCTGTTTATGCCAAATTTCTGAAAGACATGATCACTAAGAAAAGAGACTTTGGTGGGGTAGAACGTGTCGCTCTTACTGAAGAGTGTAGTGCTTTTATTCAAAATAAAACCCCACCAAAGTTAAAAGATCCTGGTAGTTTTTCTATACCCTGCCATCTTGGACCTATTTTTATTGATAAGGCTTTGTGTGATTTAGGTGCTTCTGTCTCTGTTATGCCATTGTCTGTTTATAAGAAACTGAACATGGGAGCCCTTAAATGCACACAAATCACTTTACAGATGGCGGATCGTTCTATAAAATACCCTCTAGGTGTTTTAGATGATGTTCCTGTTAGGGTTGGGAAATTCTATATCCCTGTTGATTTTGTGGTATTAGATATGGATGAGGATGCCCAGATTCCTATTATCTTGGGTAGGCCGTTTTTGTGTACTGCTGGTGCTGTCATTGATGTCAAGTCTGGGTCTTTAACTCTGAGTGTTGGTGATGATAAAGTGATTTTTAAACTAACCAATGCTGTTAAGGCTCCTATGCTTGAACAATCTTGTTGCAGGGATGAGGTTCTGGATGAAGTAGGGGTGGAGAAGTTTCCAATTCCACCTAAGTTTGCCTCACCGTCTGGAGGCATTGTCAAGAACATTTGGAGGAGAAAGATGTTTGATGAGGGTGGCACTCATTGCCAAGCCCCTCCTATTTGAGAGAGGGAGGATTATGGTCGTGCGGGACCTTTATAAACCAGCGCTGTGCGAGAGGCAACTCGTATTTTCTTTTCTTTCCCTTTTCCTTTTCTTTTTATTTTGCTCCCTTTTTGTGAGCGAGAGTGAGGGTACTAACATTGTTTTTCCTCTTAGCATAGTCCTTATCACCTTTTGGCATTGAGGACACTGCCAAGTTCAGCTTGGGGGAGGAGTTCTGTTTGTATCCCCTATCTCTTTTACTGCTTTCTAGGATAGATTTACTGCTTTCAAAAATACTGAAAAAAATCAAAAAAAATATGGTTCCCATGACTGGTTTAGTTGCCTCCCTGTGCTCCTTGCTGTGCTCTATTTGAAATTGATTTGACTTTGTTTTCTGGATAGCTGGGCATTTGTGATCTTGAGGCTATGATTTGATGTTTGATTGCTATGATTTCGAGCATGTTTGGATTATATTAGACCACTTTGCGCTGCATACCTGAATTGGTTAGACTGTGAGGCCTCTTTGTAGCCTATTGGATTCATTTTATTATCCAGTCTATTCTTGTGTGTTAGTTCCTCTTTAGTGGATTGATCTTGACTTTGACTTCGTACTTGTCTGATTTTAGATGACTTGTAGCATGTGCTGTGATAGAGGCGTTCTTTTGTCTTATTCTTGAGCTTCAGAGTGAGTTTTTGATATACTTTTATCCTCCTTAGCCCCGCTGAGCCTAATGACTTGTTTCGTGTTACTTAAACCCCTATTATGAGCCAAAAGCCTTCACTTGATATTATTCCAAGCCTAGCTTGGGGGAGCTTTTGTATGGGTTGAGTTTGAGATTGGTTTGTTGGTTTAGTTTGGTTTTTGAGGAATTTAAAAGTGTATTTGCTGTGGTTTGAGAGTGAGAAAGAGAAAAGAAAGAAAGCAAGTTTAGAGTTGCGTGAATGAAGTTTAGAAAAATGAAAGAAAAATGAAATGAAAATTCAAAAGAATTCTAGTTCTTTCATTCACGTACGTTCATAAAAGAATATTCGCTCCATTGCTAGAAAATTGGGTTTGTTATGCGCTTTTCATTGATTTATGAGAGTTGGGTTACTTTACATGGTTTGATGGTGATTGTTGGGAGTTGTGTAGGCCATCTTAGGCCTTGTTTGAATGATTTATGCTCCCCCTTCTTGGTTTTTCCACCACATTACCCAAAAGTATCCCCTACCTCTCGCCTAAGCCCCATTACAACCCTATAAAGTCCTCTTGAGCTTATGTCTGCATTGTTCATTTGATTGATTTCGAGTTAGTTTGTCAAAGTTAAAGAGTATTTCTGCTAATTGAGTCGACTTGACTAGGATGAGCGTCATTGAACCTTCTTAAACACATGGGAGTGTGAGTGGGAAGGGTACTTATGGTCGGGTTGGTGAGTGTTCGGGCACATTCTTTGCCTGCCACAAAATTGAGAGGAGTGACACCCTTGTGAGTGCCTTTTCAGGACTTGTATGCTTTGTGGGTGCTTGAGTTTGATAAATTGCTTGAATGATTGGTGGTTGGATGGATTTGATTAGCCAAACTTGAATTATGCCTGCTTGAACGATTCTTAGTTTTGAAAATGTTTTGAGCTTTGATTTGTTTTTATCTTTGGGGTGAGGTAATCTATTCCATGTTCATGTGCTGTTTGCTTGAGGACAAGCAAAGGTTTAGCTTGGGGGAGTTTGATATCACGTATTTATATAGTCTTTTCTCCCTTATTTACAAGCTAATTTGTGCGTCATTGGAGCTCTTGGGAGCTATTTTATGCTAACTATCGTATATAGTTGTGGTTTTGTGTTTTAGTGTTGAATTGCAGGTTTTAGGGAGTTTTCTCCCTATTCCCGAATCATTTGGAAGCAACCACGGCTTTACGAGATGTTACAAGGCACGTAGGATGGCTCGCGAGCTTTATGGATAGTTTAGGAGGTCCCAAGACCCCTAAACGTGAAGATTAGAGAGCAAAGGAGTCAAAAGGAGTTTTCCGTGCACTGATCGGGCAGAAATAGCCCGATCGGGCGAAGTATTTATGATCGGGTATAAAAGTTGCGGACCCGATCGGGCGATGTTTGCCCGATCGAATCGGGCGAGGAAGCATGTCCCCAGACCCGATCGGGTGGCTACCGCCCGACCTGATCGGGTGGAGTGCTACTTGGTCTCGTTGCGGTGCTACAGGCGAGGGGAACACGCTGGCCCAAGTTGTCGCCAGACCCGATCGGGTGACTACCACCCGACCCGATCGGGTGGGCCGTTTTCTCGCCTTATTGCTGCACTGCTGCTGCCAGAGCCCAGAAGTAAAGTTGGGAGAATTTGTATGTGGACCCGATCGGGTACTGTGCTCGGGCCCGATCGGGTCTGGCGCTCTTTATCGCGCTTTTTCACTTTTTTGTTCCCATTTTTAGTGAACTTGAGGGGTATTATAAATACCTTTTCCTCATTATCTTTCATTCATCTTTTACTCATCTTTCATTAGGTTTTAGACTAGTTTTATTCTACATTGTTCTTAGTTTAATTCAAACACTTTAGATTAATTTAGAGGTGATCAAACCTATTTCGATTTCAATAAAAGTTCCTGCTTTCCGTCAATTGGTACTCTTCTCTACTCTTTATCTCTTTAATTACTTTGATTGCTTAGTTTAATTATTCAATTGTTCATGATGCAATTCTTAGGGTTTCATATTAGTTTTGTTGTTGCCAATTCGATTATGAGTGAGTAGTTCTCTTTCTAGGGTGTTAGATAGGAAAGCCATGTTTATACCATGATTGTGATTTAGATTTCTATCAATTTCTAGGGCTTGATTAGGGTGATTGTGATGTGGTTTATTCTTATTGAGTAATTAATGTCAGTGTACAATTTCATTGATTGCTTGTGGTTAATAGTTGTTTGCACAGATCCGTCTTACGACTAGAGGCCTAGGACACATCAGTAGTTCTGATTACGTTAGTGAACATGCGGCGTATGTTGAACTATGAGCGTTGAGTCTTAACCATAGCTCAACATAGGCTCTAATCCCCCGACTCTTGACTTAGGTTTTAATAGTAGTTGACCCTATTTGATTGGTATAAGCATGGTGGACCGACCTAATACCCTAGACTTTTATTCCATAGTTTAGTCCTCGATTTATTCAGTCTTCCGTAGTCTATTCCTTAGTTTAACCAATTCCTTTCTGATTTCATCTGGAGTAGCTGAATTGGTTGAATATTGATTTAGAAACTCTGTCTCCCTGTGGATTCGACCCTGCTTCCACTGACTACCTAGTTAGAGGTCCGTAGGTTTATTTTTGATTAGGTGACACGACTAAAACCTGTCACTCCCCCACTCAAATTCTCTATCATCTTCAACCCTCTTACTCTCAGCTACGCACCTTTGGGTGCCTTTGTTACCCTCATCTCCCTTCTACTTCCATAAAAAAAACTTCAACCATGCACCACTCCTTGTGTGTTCCTTGGCTTCCCCCCAACCATCGTGGCGATAAATGCCCAGACCTTAGCCGCAACAAAATATACATTTCGCAGCATGTCACCTTTAATGAAGATGTATTCCCTTTTGTTGCCATTCACACACCCCAATCAGTCTCGTACTCTTTCTTAACGATCGCACCTCCTTGGTTCAGCAGAGTGGTATGCGCATTCTAAGAAGTGGTTTTTCAAGCAGCAGTACCTCGGGTACCTTGTCCTCGTGTCATGGTGTTCGAAAATGTAGCTGTTATGTCGTCCCCACAGACGGCGCCAACTATTTCGGGTACAAGAAACACAGTAGAGATTTGTTATTCTGGGGAGTCCAAGTCCAGCTAGGGTAGTGTAACACCCCGACAATTCTCTCTTTATAAAACATATATTTTTCCCACTTAAAACAGAGAATTATCAAGGCATTATCGCCCGTGTGAAAACGTATCGGCTTACTCAGAGTGTTGCAGCGGAAAAACATTAAATAAAACTTTATTAAATACTTAAGACATAATTAATTGTCAAATCATAATCCAAACCTCGAAAGATAATTCAAAATTAATTTAAAGCATTTAGGATAAATAATCCATAAGACAACTTAATAAAGTAACGTAAAAGTAGGAAGCAATATAAGTAATAAAATGATGTCTCAACAACGCTTCCCAAGTCCCAAATGAGTAATTGAGATGATGCATCATGCCTTCCAACCCTGTAGGCAAATACTCAATTGAAAACTGCTCGCCAATAAAGGGTCATCACAGGATCAATAGGCACAGCCATGATCGACACACAGAAAAGCACGTAATCAGTAAAGTTGAGTACATACATAAATAAAATAAAACACAAAACCTTATCATGATACTAATGAACAACCAGAAATATAATCAATAGGTATACCTCAAGACTTCAACTTGTACCATAAGACTTGACTTCACAAGGCATACAACATGATAATCATTTAGTAAATTGAATAGATAATGGATCGAGTTGTCCAACCAAAACCAGTCTTCAAAATGAAAGACTGAGTTACGGGCACGACTCCGTAACCCCTTGACCAACGATATCGAGGAACCTTTAGAAATATAAATAGGGTACGGTGATTAATCCGACCCAAGAAAAGCCATGGGCTACCACCATGTACTCCAACTCATACTAGTCCAGAACTTCAGACTTGCACAAGTCTAAAACTATTGCTATTCACTTCCGCTTTAAGTATTAATAAGTTATTCGATGTTGGACTCTAAACAGACAACCAACACATAACATGAATACAACAAATATTCCTGTTTTATCTTAGGATTAAATAAGTGATCAAATAATTCCAATTGACTAAGAATTAATCCTCCTAATTTATTTGTTGACTTAAATCAACAATCGAATGTCCAATGACAATGAATATACATACCCTACAAAGCCATCGGTCTTTGCAAAGTAGTAAAATAACCATAACCAATAGTAATCCAACTTACTCACAAAGTCATCGGCCTTAGAAAAGTAATAAAATATCCGCTAAGGGAAACAATACCAAAATCCATAATCCAATAATAAAATATTTTTAACTCACATCACACGATGGATTAAAATATAAATACTTCCCAAACAATATGCTTGAATCAATGGGACGCGGTTGCACGCGTTTACCAAAGATAATATTTATAATTCCGACTTTCCAACATAAATAATGTAGGAGGCAAGTAGGGTCGAACCACAGAGACTTAGGTACTAAAGTATGTTCACAAGAGATCGAAAGGGGGGTTTCAGATTAAAAAGATTAATTAAAAGACTAAGAAAACAATAATTAAATAAGGAAATATCAATGGAGAAAGGTCTTGAGTTCGGTCAATTGTCACTTCGGTTCGGGTTATCGATCATCGGTTTCTAAATATGAACAACTATTCTTAATCACACATAGATTGAGAATTTAATCCTGCTTCCCTCTAAAGATACGTTAAACTACCCGAATCTGCAGATAGAATAACTGAACTATAGAACAACCTAATCGAATCAGCAATATAAGTTCAATTCTAAAGAACAACCTAATCGAATCAACAATATATGTTCAATTCTAAAGAACATCAAAGCCCTAGGAAACTATGTGCCAAACAACAATCACTAGCGTAATTATTCAATTTGGAAATAAAGAATTCACAAGGAAATAACAAGAACAATCAGATTCAAAGTTAAATCCTAGTTTGCTACACATAAACAAAGAACAATCGAATCGGCAATCGATCTATGTAATAGCAATTGATTAATTGAAAAGAAAACCAAATCAGTAATCATACAATGAAACTAAAATCCAATATTACAAATAAGAAATTGTTTACATAAGAAACCTCACAATAAAACTAACCGAAGATTAGATTACCGTTCTCAAGAATTGATTTACGCTACGATCGGCATAACATACATCAATGAATCTTCATAGATAAACCAAAGCCTAAAAATATTAGAGAGGAGGAACGAGTGTTTTTTCTCTCTAGTTAGGGTTCTAATAAAGTCTAAGTATGAATTGTTATATCTTTGGTTTAGGATCATTTGTTCATAAGAACAACTCTATTATTTGGTTTTGTTAGATTGCTTTCATTATTTAATTGATATCTATTATAAGTGTCGTTTGACTTTCAATTTATGAAATCATCTTTCTTTCAAAAAAAAAAATGGAAATTAACATGGCTGAATTGAACTGAAATGAATTCCGATTAAGTCCTAAAGAACGGGACCTAAAAAGAAAGTATGTTTAATGTTTAATGTTTAATGTTTAATGTTTATCATGGTGACTCGTAAGCGGTGACGCAGGCATGTATAGAAATGAGAAGCCCACTTTGAGTCGAGTAGTATAGGCAGACATTCACAGTAAAGCAAAGCTTGATTCTTTCTGCCCCTCCCCTTTCTTTCCCGGCGAATCTAATAATCCTATTTATTATCATCAAAATTATTAATTAATTGTGTCCTATAAACAGGGAAGAAAAGCATATCACAGAACATATCAGATCCTTTTGGCTCAGCAACAAAAAGGTGACCTCTCTCTTTCTGTGGACATGTGCTCTGTTTTCGATTCTCCATTTTTATTCACTTCACTATAATTTCGTACTCATTTTATCAATAAAGTCTCCATTCCTGCGTATCGTATTCTATCTGCTAAACTTTGGTTGTTGAACTTGGGGGATTGAATCTAATCTAATCTAAGGTCTGAAATCATAAATGGGTCTTATCTGGTTTTAACTATTATGTGGTCAACGTCAACCTATAATGATTTTTGATTCTTATTTATGAATGTGCTCTCTTTTTAATGATTCTATTGGGTATTTTCAATATTTGTATTTGGAAACTATAACAGTAGTGATATAATAGGGTTGGTTGGTTTTTGTTGTTACTGTTCAGTATTTGAGATTATTACTACTTCCATGTTTATCTAACTTGTGAATCTATTTGTATACTTGTATGAATTAAAACATCAAGTATAACTTCACTGGAAACTTATATCTAAAAATGATTTTGGATATGCTGAACTAAACTAAATGAAATTGATTTTCTACTGGGGTTGGTTTTTGATGCAGGCGCTTGGCTGTCGCGTTTCAGTTTTATCTGATTAAGGAACAAAGGAGAGGATTATTGATCATTTATCTTTAACGAGGTATACTGAGAGAAGAAGAGTGATCAGTGATGGCTTTCAAGCCATTGGTATGGTATTGCCAGCCAGTGGCAAATGGTGTCTGGGCAACAGGAGTGCAAAATGCTCTGGGAGCTTTTACACCCTGTGCCACGGACACTCTTGTCATCTGCATATCACATTTCGTTTTGATGGGGCTCTGTCTATATCGAATATGGGTGACCCACAAGAATCTCAAAGCCCAGAAGTATTCTTTAAGGTCCAAGTATTACAATTACATTCTCGCTTTGTTAGCTGGTTATGCTGCTGCTGAGCCTTTGTTTAGACTAATCATGGGCGTTTCAGTCTTTAATTTGGACGGCCAGGCTGGTCTTGCACCATTTGAGGTATACCCCTCTTTTGAATGCCTATAGTTTGTTGTCTTCAATTTATATTTGTTGCATGGGACTTTTCTTTGCTAAACTAAAACCAACCTATTATTTTCCAAAACTTTTCATTCTATTGAACTTAGTTTTTCTATTGAAGTTTTTCTCTTTGTTGAATTAAACTATCCTTGCTCTTGTAACGTGTTAAAGTTTTAGTTCGATGTTGCGATGATGATCATCACTAGCCAGCCTTGTGTTAGACCGTCTGACATAATCATTTGGCCAACTAGGTCTTAGTTACACAACATATATAGAAATGTTATGCATGATATGCAAAAGGTTTCCTTTGTTTATACTTTTACCGGATAACGTGTGACGTCTTTTGCTTAACTATTTATTTTTTGTATATAACCAAGAGCGGTATGACACAAGAATATGCGTCTTCACAATCACCAACATGATATGATTAGCTACACCAAGTTCGAGTTTTTACTAAATTTGGAGAAAAACTAACTAAATTTTCTGTCTATTTAAGCACATAAAATTCCCTTTTACTCTCATGAACATGCTTCATATCTAAGGAGACAAAACATCTGCATTCCAACAAGAATCCAGAGAAAGGCAAACTACAACTACAGGTAGATAACAAAAGTAAACTGATTAATATTCATGCTGAAAAGAACTCATCCAGGTTAATTCATTCCGCAAAAATACCCACAAAAGTTGATGCAGTGGCTAACAACTAAAACCCAGACCTTATAGATTCTTGAATCAATTTGCTGAACTATCCTAATTTCTCAACTGCTGTGTTTGGAAAATTTGTTGCACTACCACTAATAATGGAGGAGCAGAGGCAGCAAGATTGATGGAACAATTCGGGGAATAAGATTGATAAACTTTTTGCAATGCTAGTTATGAAGATGAACCACTGCAATTTTTAAATGTTCGACAAGCTCTACCAACACCTACTCCAAAGTATCACTACTACTAAAACAACTATCTGGCAAACACATCTTAACTATTTAACAGGTTTTTGACCTAGTCAAAATTCTATAAGTTACCTTAAAAGCTAATGCCGAACACGGCCCATACCAGTATAAGATATGTTAGGATGTTGGTTATTGTTGTGTTAAAGCAACCACATTTCCTTTATTCTAGCTGCCAAGAATTGTCATGAAACCCCATAATCATGTTGTCCGGAGTATGTATATTCACTGACAATTTATTTGAGAATTTAGTCTGAGTAACCTTGTCGTTGTGAACTGTGAAGCTTCTATCTTTGATACTAGGATGTAAAGAACCCTCTAATTACGCTGTCTGCAGTTCTAAGGGCTAGTTCTTGTATGTATTAGCTTAGGATCGATAGCGACATAGCGTGAGTTGACTGAGTTCAATTCCTTGATAATCTGCTTGGACTATTACATAATTTTTCTTCGTGATAGGTGCTCATTACCTCCTTACAAATGTCTTTGATTTGTTACTTCCTATGTTTCTTATATCTGTAGTTCTGTAATATCTACACTTCTGTTCAGTAAAAACTAGTTATGCATATTCCCTTGTGGTTCAGGTGATTTCGTTGATCATTGAGGCTCTTTCTTGGTTCTCAGTGCTCGTCATGATTGCCATAGAAACTAAAGTGTATGTTCGTGAATTACGGTGGTTTGTCAGATTTGCTGTCATGTATGCTTTGGTTGCAGATGCTGTCATGGTCAATCTTGTGCTCTCTGTGAAGGAGCACTATGATAGGTTGGTTCTTACGTCTTAAGGGCTTCTTTGACTTAATATTCTACTTTTATTGTTGAGACTTTCTTCTTATGTGACTACTTGTTTAGATGCATCAATTGATTATGCACAAGTTCTTAATCCAAACATCTTTTAGGATTGTCATTGCATGTTTTTCTACCTTTTGATAGGTCTTGAGCTGTTCTGCTCAACAAATTAATATAAGTTTTATCAAAGTGAAGTTTTAGGAAAAAAAAAAAGTTAGGTAAAAATGAGCTACATCAAGCACAAGTTGAACAACAATAAATTAAGTTCAGCAAACTTAAGGTGAAAATAAGCGAAGCTTAGTGAAAAAGTTGAAATTATCAAAAGTAAGCTATGTATAGTCAAGTTAAGCTAAGCAAAGGTAAGTTAAGCTCAACAAAAAGAAGTGCACTTGAAAGTTGATCCTGTAGGGATTCCGGTTTTTAAGCCACACTAGGCTAGATAGTGAACATGGGAATAGAGTAAATAGGTAAGTTGGGAATGGCTTTTCTTAGCAATGTTAACCTTAATAGTTTGGATTCCTGTGCTGTTAGCCTTGTATTAATTTTCATTTGTACGATCCCCAAAAATACTGCACTGGCAAGGAGCACGAAGAGGGAGACCCCATTAGGTTGAAAGAAGATCCCGCCACCAAAAACCAAGCTAAAGATCGAATTTTGGAGTTTCAATAATTGGAATTAGTGCACTCTTGTAAACATTGATCCTACATCTATGTTACTCACGCTCGTCTATTCCCCAAGCACGTGTGTGAAATTCTACGCATCATTTCCTCATTCTTGTCAAGATCATGGAAGTTTTTTAATAAAATAGTCGAGTAGGACATACACCGTGTCCGGCTCAAGTACCCAAGTTTGAGTAACATATCCTTGCATAGCTTCAAGATTCGGAAGGAGACAACTCAACTGATCCAAAGTTCATCTTGTTGGGTTTGCAAAAACCTAGACTTTTAAAGTGTCAGCTGCGAAGAGGAGATGATGATGGATGAATCAAAGTACGCTTTCAAAGCGTAGGCTAAAGAAGCGTAAATATATAGCTTATGTTAGATGTATACTTAAAGGTCTCCATCACAAGGGTGAAGTGAATAAGGGAAAAGATTGCCTCAAGTCATAAATGAGCTTGAGATTAATGAAAAAGCTAGAGGATGCAACTTTGGCTAGGAAATTGTGAATCGATTGCTGTTAGTTTCATCTCTATTTTAAGAAACTCTCGTAATAAAATTTAGATTGATCAGAATATAACCGTCATTTATTGTCCAAATTGCACACTAATTACACATTTTCTAGAAACAGTTACTCTGTAGTTTGGTTTGGTTTATCCATTTTAGGATTTGAAAATATAATATAACAGTAAACCAAATTTTAATTTCAAACCAAATTATAATACAATTAAATAGTAAAACAAATTGTAATTTTAAACCTAAACCAAACCAAGAAAAACTGCAGAACTGCGTGGTTCGCTGAATTTTACTGGTGAGAACATACAATGAACACCCTTATTCATTCTATGAAATTACCAATTCAGAATAGATCAGAATTAAATGTTGATCTTGAAAATTCATGCTAATGGGCTTATTTATCTCCACTCCACTAGGTAACTTCCAGAATATATCTAATGAGAGGTTAAGAGGAAAACGACATATGAAGATTCAATGAAGTATGTTTGAATAAGTGACACCCTATAAAGGTGCTGGTTAACAACCATAAAAATAAAGCCTCAGTTCCAAAATAATTTAGGATCGTGAAATTGAATCATCATAAGGTATTATCTCCATGACAAGTGAAACAAGAAAAGACATTTATTTTGTTGTCATATGCTAATTAGTGAATCATTTTATCTTAATAAAATTTTGAAAAAAGAAGTGAAGAAGTACCTTAATTCGGTTCTAGTAAAACTATTACCACAATTTTAAGTCTTGTGCAACCAACCTTCATCCCCTCTCAAAGCTCAAAGCACCCTCAGTTTTGCCACACATTGTATCCTCCCAATTTCTCTTTTTGAATTCGTGATTCTATTCTTCTCACACTTTCTTTCTCCTCCTCCTATATAGTCATTCTACTATGTCATTTATTGACGGTGATAATTGATGAACATTTATCAATCAATTGATTGTTTTTTAGGTGAAACAATCTATTGCTTAATCTAATGGACATTAAAACTAACTAAAATGTGCAGCAATTCTCACCTTGACACCCATTCATTACCTTTCCAAAATTGTTGCTGGTTCGACATGCCTTTATAGAAGCAATTTTAAAATTAAAAATTTGTTTATCAATTATTGAAATTAATGTAGATTATTATTGAATGATCCATTTAACCTAATTAATTGTAAGACAATAAGAACGACGTGAGTGAGAAACTGAAAGTGACGACAGGAAGACGAGATAACACATAAGGAGCAAGGAAAACGAATAAGTTGTATGTTGAAAACCATAGTATGAATTTATAAAGATAAAATTCGGAAGTCTTATAAAAGAGGGCTATACAAGATTTAAAAAGTGAGAGTCACATTTGGAGAAGAAACAAATGAAATTACCCGGTGCCTCAAAGGCTCCCGCCATAAGGCGAAGTTGGGGGTCGGATATACACAACCTTACCCTTGTCGAGGGAATCGGGATCTTGATGTAGTAAAAACATTGACTAGATATTTTAGCTTTCCGTAGAAATAGATTCGTTCAAGAAGGGCTCCAGTTGATCATATATGAGAGGATCGATTGGGGGAGAAAAACACAAAGATACTGTTTCCGGATGATAGAAAAAACTGAAAAAGGCTTAAGGGAGAAAAGCTTGCAAAAGACGAGAATTAAAAGAAATTAGAAAGAAGCAAATATAAAGGCAATGTCATTGATTCTCGCCCTCATACTTTGCCCAATCGAACACCGTAGTTTCGTGACTCTTTCACTCTTATATCATGAGACATAGTTTTAGGATATAAGTTGATGCTTGGTTATAAGATGTTAATTTGATTTAAAAGGTAAATGTGATGGAGATAGTGAGGTTAAAATGAGAAAGTAGATGTGATAGAAGATAGTGAAGTTCTTTTTACTATGATTTTCTGTGTGATTTTAAGTAGTTTTTGAGATTTGGTAACCTATAGTGTTTAGGAAGTCAATTTATTTTATTTTATTATGAATTAAGGATGTCTTATATATTGCTACAACTGCTTACACAAATTGCAAATACTAATTTGGTAAGGATTAATCGAAATGAAACTATACCGGCGTTTTTCAGAGGGGAGAGAGAGAGAGAGAGAGAGAGGTGTGTGCGGGGGGGGGTGTGTGTTTCAGATATGGGGGAGTTGGTGGCAAGGGCAGGGGAAGGGGTGGTTGGGTGGGAGAAGATTGGCAGGGGAGGGAGGGGGTGAGGAGTGGGGAGGTTTGACTTTGGGGAGGGGAAGTGGTGGTTAGGTTTTATTTTTTGTTTTTAATTCATTTAGGGGCCGTTCGGGATTAGTTTGGTTTCTTGGTTTTGGTTTTTTTTTAAAATGAAACAAAACATGTTCGGCTGATGCGTTTAAAAAAACAACTTTCAAACCTGATTCACAAAACTGAAATGGAAAAGATGAAACCACATTCAGTGGTTTTAGGCGTTTTGTTTTTGGAAATTTATTTATGACTCTCTTTTCTTTCTCGATTCCTTCTCTGCCTTCTTCAACGATCTCAAGTATGGTTTGCTCTAAAGACCAGGAAGAATGTTGGGATGTCAGAGGTTGGTTATTGTCCGGCCGGACGGATGATGATGCTTGAACGGCAGAGGTGAATCAACAAGGTAGGGCCACTTCCGTTGACTAGGTCTACGTCGGCGGGCTGGGTCGGTGCTGACAAAAATAAATTAAGGCTGCAATTTCTTGCAAACTGGAAAGGTTTCTTTTTTCTTCATTTGGAATCTTCAAAAATCTTGACCATGGAGTGTTCTACTGAAAACTAAAACTGTATTTTCTAGTTTTTTAAAAACTCAAAAATACAAATAATACCGAACAGGCCCTTAACAATTGTTTTTAGATGTAAAGCAAACATCAACGGTTTTTTAACAGGTCACAGGCTCAAAAGATCCATTTTGACCAAATCTATCCCGAAGTTGGGATCATTGAAGAATTTTCTTTTTGAGCAGATCACTTAAAGGTCGGATTATTCACTTCAATTTCATTAACTAAATTCGGATGGATGAAATAGGGAAGTGGGTAAACCTCTCTGGACGAAGGGAGTATGTGTTATTCGTGCTTAAGGAAAGAAGTTGAATTAAACTTTATATAGGTGGTTGTCTTCAACAAGTTTGCATGTTTTATAGAGGTTAGAATATTCCTTTTTTGTAAAATTGTATAGTTACCTGATTGCCCATATGATTGAAGTCTTTGATTTAAGGAGGTTATATATGTAGAACATTAAGGTACAATACAATGGGCTTTTTTTAATCATATATCTATCGGGTTTTGTTATTGCAGATCTGTGCTGTACCTCTATATCAGTGAGGTTCTTGTCCAGGTTAGCTGCCTTTGCCGCCTTAGTTTTATAATTCCTTGATCATGTAATCCATGTTTACTGCTTCATGTGATTAGCCTAACAAAATGGTATCTTTGTTTGAATCTTGTTACAGGATATTATTGATCTATATCTCAATTAGTATTTTTTAGTTTGATTTTCCTAGTTTTATCTTATGCTATTCATTCGGCTGTATCCAACAATATCACTTTTTGAGGATCTTCTAAAATTATGGTAGAGGTCTTTCATTAAGGCATAGGTAAAGAGTGAAAATTGTAGTAAAGTGCACCACTTAAAACCAGTTGCGATACATGGATATGTGAAAATGGAGGATGGATAAGTTGGTTCATAAAGTAAGAACAATAAAGATAACTCCTCTTTTTATCTTTTATAGAAAAAACAATTGCTTAGAGGCTAATTTTATCATATTGTTAATCCAGAATATATTATTTATCAGCTACACTACTTCACAATACACAAGCAGCAAACAGCTTAATGAATAATTTTCATTTAGTCCACTAAAGTGACTAAACCCAAAATTGAGAAAACAGTGAAAATTTTGGTTCGGATAGTCACTATCATACTAGTTAAGCCTAAGTTGCTAACTGACACAACCAATTATTAAAATAACGAAAACATATGAGAAGAGAATAATAGTGGAGAGAAAAGGGGAAGTTTCAGTTCGTTTTTTCTCTCATAGTGGCAGTTAAGGCGCATGATTAGGGAATGTGCTCACTGTCCCTGATGGGAGCCAGAAGAAAGTTTTGGTTCTGGCAGTCCAGCGTCTATGGTGAATATTGGAGGTTCCCCTATCAAAACAATGTCTCTTTGATTACCACATCTCACACCCAGTTGACTCTAATCTTCAACCTAGCTATAATACCATTATACCGATGGAACAGTGAATCATGGGACAATATCTTCTTTTGATATCTCCACATTGAAGTGCTAGAATGGTTTCACCCAATGCTAAGCCAGTATAGACAGATATTAATGGTATGCACAAAGTGATTACTGCATCTATTGAAGATCCAACTAATGGAAAAAAATTGATCCTCTAGGGGGAATCAGCAGCAGAGTGGCTTCTCAAAAAATGGAGGTTTGAAGAGTTATCTTGGAATTCTGCAGTTGATAGACAGGGTATTCAAGGGATAAACCAAAATTGGGAAAACCAGTTGCTTCTACATCCACACACATCACCTCCACCTTGGTAAAAGCATAGTTGGTTAACACTGGAGTCAAGTTGCTAGGAGGCTGGATCTAAACCAAAGTGCATCTTCTCATGGTTGCTCCAATTTTCTTACAGGTCGCAAACTTGCTTCTGAAGGTGTTCCTCTTGCTTTTGTTCCTCTAGTTGCTGAAAATGGACAAAACATTGCACAGATGAGAGAAAGTTAGGTAGAAATTGGGCTATTGCTATGGTTTATCTGTGCTGTTGGAGATACTCAATTTTTGGGAGCTACCATGCGATGTAAGGCAAAAGAATGGACCAATGTGAGTAAGCCTCAGGTCTTTCTTTCATGATGATGGATACTTCATTGTAACATATGCAAGTATCGGAGATAGGAATGAGATCTTGTATGTTGGCCATACTCTTTCCATGCCAAATTTGTTGATTTTGATGCATGTACTCCTAATTTTAATTTTTATGCGGAGGCTCTTAGGGTAATCACATTGAGGGTGAAATTGCGCAACTTACCTGTCAACTATTTGAGTGCTAATTCACTTAGTTACTTGGAAGCTTACTTGGAATCCGATGGATGAACGCACTACAGAGCAGTGTAAGTTTATTTTACTCGTCTGTCTATAGAGATGGACATCGCTAAACCTTTGTGCGAGTTATGGTAGAAGATCCAAATGGGAAGATAAGTGAATAAAAAGTTGCATTTGATGGGACTCATCCTTTTTGCAGCTCTTGTCCGTCATTGGGGCATGATTGTAGTGTAGAGGCCCAGGTTTAGACCTGCTCTAGTCAGAAATAGGTTTCCGAGGTGCCTTTCTTAAAAATATGAATTTAGGCTCGCAAGAGTATGACCAATTCATCCGCAGGGCTAAACCAGTTATCTCGACCGGGATTAGGATGAGTTTTGATAAATAAAAGAAGAATTGGTAGGGCCTCTCTTTCAATCCAATAGAAGGAATCGTTGGAAAAGAGCTGAGAGCTACTGTTTTTCCTGTTACATAATAGGTGATTGAACCTGGCACTACTCCAGTATTATTGCACCTAATCCAGTTCTTCACCAGGCTAAATCAGAGGATGAGGTTGCTTCAAATGTAGCTTCTAGGAAATCCAGAAGTAAAGGAATAGCTCTTTCGGGTGCTTGATGATCGTCTGTTTGCAGAATATTGTTGATGAGCCTTTAAAAGATAAGGAGCTCAAGCATTTCACATTTGCAAAATATTTAAAATAATGTTTCTGCTTCAGACAAGACCTAGAGATAAAAATCAAGAAATCATGAAAAAAATCTGGTACAGCTTGGCTATGGAAGTGCTATCATCTTTGTTCTTCTAAAGGGAGAATCTGTGGAGGATGGCAATTGGCAACATGAGAAGTATGAACTACGGGGTGACAATCTTTCAGGTTCATGAACAATAAGTAATTCTGTTAATCTTGAGACAATTCTCGCCTAACTCACTATACTTTTGAGCCGTATATAACTATATATTGCTGTTTTGTTATCGTTAAAAGGCTGGCCTTTCAGTTTTTCTGTCTGCTGTCTATGGTTCGCATACAGTAATCAATAGAAATCTCTTTGGGAGTATTGTGATTCGGTTTCCCCCTGTTGTGCTTCACCTTGGGTTGTATTAGGTGATTTAATTTTTGTACTCACTTCCCAAGACAGAGTAAATGAGGTGCTTGTAATGGATTATGAAACTTGAAGTTCATCTTAAATCTGATATCCATGCTTCATTGTGGAGTTCTTTCACACTTCAAAGATGCTCCAGCAACTAAACTATACCTCAATTACTTTGGTTCCGAAGTTAGTATTACCCTGTTACGATTTTCCAGCCTATTGCCTGCTGTACAGTGATTTGTTAGATCAGAGCTAAAATTTTAACTACTGGACTTCCAAGAGTGGTTGGGAAAGCAATTGATTATGCTTAATCTGGTTTTTGGCAAGATGGAAAATTCCATATGACATTTTGTTAGCAACTGAGCTTATCAAAGGTCATATAAAAGGTTTATGACTTAGATGTATGCTTAAGTAGACCTGAAAAAAAAAGCGTATGATATTCTTGAATGGAAGTTTTTGGGATGCTATCATGATTGCTGATTGATATTGATTTTTCTAGCATCTTTGTGGCTGGGTGATAGAGTGTGTTGCAACAGTGTCAAACTCAAGGAAGGGATTTAGGAAGTTACACCGAATTGCCATCATTTCTAGTTGTATGGCTATTATCACCTTTTGACTTCTGTGGCATCACTAAAGCTGTTGCTGCGTTACTTTTGCTCCATTCTTTCTCTGGTCGTCAGGTTTTCTTTTTTTCATCTAATGAGCTTATGATTTTTCTTTTTCTTAGATTACTGTTTATCATGGTTCTATAATCATGGTTGCAGACTCAATTGTAGTTACAATTACACATTGTGAAAGCACTTTTTATGATGTTGTAAGTTTCGCAGCTGCCATGACATGTCTTTTACATTGATAATATTGGCTCATAGTGGCCCTGTATTGGTTTTGTACGGTCGTATCAGCTGATACTTAGTGTTCTTTTACAGCATTAGGAAACATGGCTTGTCATTGGAGACTGTTCATTAGTGGTATTCTTTCAGGTTCTGTTCTTTTCATCCTCTAAAAAACAACTTCCAGGAGAAAAAATTAGTTTTGATAAGATCCAATAAGTTCCCTTAAGATTTGATATGTTCAGATAAGTTCCAACATTTTCAGATTAGGGCTATCAGGTTCAATTAACACTAAACAGCTACAATAAGTTCTGATAAGTTACTATAATTTTAGTCAAGTTTTTTAAGTTGAAAGAAGTCGATTTCAGGTGGAAAAAGAATTAGTGCTTTAGTGATCCTATTGTATCCCCAGAAAACCAAGTCAATGAAGATTGCTGCATATTCACGCATTTTTAGAAGAAAGCTGGCCATGATGTATGACAAAGGCCGAAATACTGTTTGGGAGAAATTTGTGATCAAGTACTATCCATTTCTTGTCTAAAAAAGGCTTATGGAGGAAGAACATTCAACAAATAGTCTTCTTCAAGCAGATTCCTCTTAGGTCGTGACGTGATCTACATTTCTTATTTCAAAGAATGTATATGAGATGTTCTTTTTCTTTGATGTAGGGGCTGTTTGGAGTGCTTCTGTTTGTCTACATTCCAAGTCTGGATCCTTACCCAGGGTATACCCCCGTAAGGCATGAGCCAATTGAAGACAGTGAGTATGAGGAACTTCCTGGCGGCGAGCTTATCTGTCCGGAAAGGCATGTTAACATATTCTCCAGTACGTTTTTTTCCCCTTTTCTCTCTTTCTTTTGTCTTCAGAAATCTCCAGTTGAAGTTTGGATTGCCAGCTTTCTAGTTAAGAAACTGCTGGAGCTAATTTTGTCATTGTTTATTACTTTTACCAATTAGTTACGTCTTTGATCGATATTAGTCCCATCGGGATCATAAAGATTTTTCAGTACATTTTTCCTTCCTCATAAATATCGTGATATGTACAATTTCAATGTAACTTTAATCGGTTGTTTGACAAAATTTACTCTTTTTATAATATTTTGGGATGAAGGGGTGTTTGTGTTACTTGCTTTATTGTGTGATACACTTCAAAAAGACATATACTTTTAATGTCTTAAGTGTTTGGTGTTCTAACTAGTTGCCCTTTCACAATTTTTTAATTTTGATTTTTGTGACAGAAATTGTTTTTTCATGGATGAACCCCCTGATGGAGCTGGGTTCGAGAAGGCCACTAACAGAGAAGGATGTATGGAAGCTAGATACATGGGATAAAACTGAAACATTGATAAGCAAGTATGTGTAATGATCTTATGTCCTCCCTACATTTCTATAATGTATGAACTCTTCTCCTAAAGTTTTGAGTTGAAAGCCTAGGTTCCAGAGTTGCTGGGTTGAAGAATCTGAAAGACCAAAACCATGGCTGTTAAGGGCGTTAAATCGTAGTCTTGGGGGAAGGTATGTGGTATCTCTTTGTTTGGTGACATTTTTTGCTGGTGAATTTCTAGCTACTCCAGTTTCAAACTTTATTGCAAAAATATTCATTTTCTCAAACCCTTATAATCTTTTAAATATTCACTTCCTGGAATAGACGGTATCTGTGACTCACGTGAAACATTTTGCCTCTAAAGGTTTGAGCTACTCAAATTTAAATGGTCACTTTTGTATGTGAGGATTTGTTCTTCAATTAATTTGTGTATGTATTTTCACTGATCTGATTCATTCATTTTCTTTTTCCTCTTCCTAGGTTCTGGTGGGGAGGATTCTGGAAGGTACTGACCTTTTTCTTCATCTGCTAAAACATTTATTGAACATGGATATTGCTATAAAAATTTACAGTGCCTACACAAAAATTTATATCTTTATGAGTGTCCTTTAACCACGTACTTGCCTGTTTAGCCTTATATTTGACCCTCGATGAGTTCTCTAGAAATAGTTTTCTTTTCTTGTTTATTTGTTAGGGGTAGGAATATTGTCTTGATCACATACCTACTAAGGTTACTAGGTTCTGCCCTTTTGATACTCGATGATAAGCTCATATTGAAAAATTTATCCTAAAAACTGATTTCTGTAGCTAGGATAGTTAATTATTTGAAACGTTTTATGAGTTGAGACTTATTATTGGCCTACATATATGTTTTTCAACAACAAAGGGAATTCAATCCTTCTAATCCTGTAATTGCTTCTGTACTAAAGCTATAAAAACAGTTTATCTTTGCTATCTGCTATCGACTTTATCATAGATCTGACATCCAATATCTCTGACTTGCAGATTGGTAATGATCTTTCACAATTTGTAGGCCCGCTTTTGCTCAATAGCCTCCTAAAGGTCAGTCTTAAAATAAGAACAAAAATGAATCTTTTTTTCTTATGTGCAACTTGATTGCCCTTGTTGGGTGATGCAATATATCTTAGGCTGACTTGTGGGCCTTTTTCTAGTTAGAATCTGCATGTTGTTCTATGAATCATTGGTTTGTTGGGGAAGTATAATCGTCCTCCCAGAAGGGCCAACGGTAGGTTTGGCTACTCTGCAAACAAATCAACCATTACAACAACCATAATTAAATACATTAAGCGATGTACTGACATAGGTAATACAGCTGAAAGAGGATGATTAAGTGATAAAACTGAGTTGTAATTGATGTTCTGGAAATTACAGGAACATAAGATAGTGAGTTAGTATTTAAAAAAGCTTGATTCTCACAAAATGATCGAACTAAATCTATTTTTTTTCCCACAAGAATCAGCAGACTTTTCTCTCTAATGTGCTCTATATATAGAGCTTTTCCTCTAACAAACTACCTGTCGGATTCTCCAAGCTACTAAGAAGCTTTTAAAACTAAATTCGAGCCGCAACAACTGCAACCTGGTCCGCATCGTTCTGTTACCGCGACCGAATCCGTATTTTTCAACCAGGATGAGCAGTCTGTGCAATGCAGGATGTTGCTGTTTTTCTCTTACTAACCTACTCAGGTTTTCCTTTCCCTTATAAATACTAGATAGCCGTTTTATTAATGATATCATACAGTAAGATCTAGAGAGGCCAATACAATCCTAGAAAGACATTAGAGTGCATGGAGAGTTTGTGAATTATTTGTTTATTGTCATCTCATAGTTTATAAAATACCTAGTGCATAGTGAGTGTTTTCCTAATTGCCGGAAAAAGAAAATAGCTAGTGCATAGTGAGTGTTTTCCGGCCGGATCTCAGGTTTCTTTGCTATATTTTGCCTGTTCTTTATTATTAGTTCATAGTTCATACTATTTTCCCGTCTCATATTTCCGCATATTATACTCTTTATTGCACAATTTGTAAGCACCTTAAGTGATTTCCGGCAGCCCTCTGGCTACCATAAATCCTTGCACTCTTATACCATTTGCTATGAAGAGTATGAACTGATATAATTAAGAGAGATTAGAGAGGATTCAAAAAGACAATGGAGAGAGAATTCATCATACGCCTACCAGGAGCATGAAACACCCAAATCTATTTTTTTTTGCTCATTGCTCATTTTGACGTCTGCAAATGAGCAAACAGTTTTCGAATGAGAAAAAAATTATAACTTTGGTGAATCGGGAATGTTCGGTTGGTTGTCACCATTTCTTCACAATTAATTATTCATAGCTCATGGAAATAATGGTGGTCACGAGGATTCATGGCTGAAGGTGGGAGAGAGTTCCAGAAATGGTGTTGGTGATGTATGTTTGTAGAGTGGTGGTTATATGAGATGATCGGTGATGGGAAGAAAGGGTTAACTGGTGTTATGTTTATATTCTATTTCTTCTCATTATTAAATCACACTAGTTAAAATCTGTTAGATTTCATTCCCCCTTTAACCAATCAAAAACATCAAAAATCCTCATTCCTCCCTCTGTTCCTTTTCTTTGTTTCTTTTTCTTAACTCTGTTACTCTTTCCTAGTGTTAAAATAATAACCCACAAAACATTTGGAGGTTGATGAATTGGTGTGATGCTCGTACTCAGATACGAGGATCCGACACAGGTATGGATCCAAGTGTCGTCATCCAAACCTCAAAATCAAGGACTCGGGGATATGTTTCAAAAGGATCCAGATCTCGGATATGGACTCGGTGACACGTTTATCGACATTTAATTTTTTAAATATTAATCATTTTTCAACTAAGCAGGGATTTTTCTATTAAGGACATTTATTAGCTTAATGCCTTTATTAACTTGTCGTTGCCCAAAGTAAAAGATTAAATGCATACAGTTCAGACTGATATAATTAAAAATATATAAAAAAATTGTAGCACGCATACTTACCTAAATTTAACACATTGGGAATGAGTATATCTGTATAGTATGTTGCAAAAAACAATGCAAAGTTGTTTCAGTCACTCAATGTATACTAAAGGCATTAAAGAAATGAATAAATTGGGATTTATAATAATAATACTATATTATAAATCAATTTAATGCTTAAAGAATGTTACAGCTTATGAAGGAGTGACTAGTGCTGCTCATTGTTGAGTCAACTGCAGACTTTAATGACTTGCAAGTTGCAAAGCTTAAGAAGCAAAATAAAAAAAATATCTCTTGGCTTCATCTTCTTCACTTGGATGGAGCTTTCTCTTCAATTCCATGGCTTCCTCTTCTCCACTTTCATGCCCTCTCTCCTATCCATCTGCAGCGTACGGTGGGAATTTAATTGGCCAGAAATTTTGGTGAATTTCAAAGCTAGTAGTAAGTATCTAAGGCGTCCAGAAAATGCTGAGTTCAGTTTCTCTCCCCAGGGCCCGACCCCGTATTCCGTGTCAGCACCCGAGTCGGGTGGACACCGGTATGTGCGGGTTGTTCAGGACAAGTCCTAGCATCACAGATGAATTGAGTTGAATCACAATTAATATTTCTTGTCTTTTGGAGGTTAGTTTTTTGTGGTGCACTATGTACTTCAATGTTTTGTACTCTTAGCAATGTAGTCTATTTTTTCTTCAGATTTCTAGATGTACCTAGCTTCCTTTTGCATTGATTGCCCTTGTTTTATCATCTTGTTCCTTTGTGTCCATTTAGTTGTTTCTTTAGGGTTCACAAATCGTTTCGCTCTAAAAAGGCGGTCATGTTTTGTTAAGGATTTTCAAGTATGACGTGCCCGCATGCATCATGCACACTTGTGTGCATGTACGTGATATATGTCATGAAAGAAAAACAGTAATAAACTGAGGAACATTTGAAAAGTCATTGTGTAACATAGGAGCTGGATGTATGTCAAATTGTCAATTATTTTTGCTCAGAACAGTTAGCAACCAGAAAATATCAGCTGCATCAGTTCTTTTGTGGTGTGTGAATTTTGCAGTCTATGCAACAAGGAGATCCAGCTTGGATTGGCTACATCTATGCCTTTTCAATCTTTGTTGGAGTGGTATGAATTGATCAATTCTCTGACTTTTGTCCTTTAGGTCTTTTAATTTTCTTCAGAGTGTTAGTGGTCAATATTTTTATTATAATTTTGTGCTTCTTCTGTTGCTGAATCTTTTTATGGCTTCCTAAAAATCCATCTAGTGTGATAAAATCTATTTTGTTTCAGAAAGTGGTTTCTACTTATGTACATGTGGACAATGTTGTTGAGTGATCACTTCTACCCAGATTTTGTCCAACACTTTTGTGCTAACCATTGTCTATAATTCACATTCATGTGTTCTTTGCGTTGTTATTTTTTCATTGTGTGTAGTGGGGACTGGGGACCCTAATGGGATGATGAATACTTCATTAGGTTTAAACTATAAACTAACATCAAATTGTTGGAGACAACCGATATAATTTTTGGGTACGAGCGAAGTGTTTATTAAGGATTTCAAAGAACACATGAAATTAATGATGTCCCTTTTCTTGTAATACTATGAACTTGATCAACTAATTAAAGATATCCTTAGCTTTCATCATAATATCGATTGGGATTAGTGAAAATTCACACTTCGGATTGATTGATCCCATTCAAAATCCGCTCTCCCATTAACAACATTTCTTTATAAACATTGCAGTATTAATTTAGCCATTAGTGGAGTCTTTGCAGATCTTCTAATCTAACGAAACCAGAAGAGAGGCACCTTAACATTGTAGTTGAGAGTTTGAGACCCCTTTTTTGAACGACTTTTTTTTGCTCTGATATCCATTGGAAAAAAGTACCTTGCTGTGTTACTTGAAGTGGTAGATGGGGGAGAAGAGAGACATGATGGGTGGTGGAGGGGAGAGAGGAGTGCCTGTGAATGAGTTGAAACTAAAAAAGAGTAATATGGCAGAAGGAGAAAAGGGATAATAGTTTCATGGCTGTATCTCTTTTGTTCTACTTCAAGTGACATGCCAATAAGAGCATTCAGGAACCCAAACCCTACTTCTCCTTTTCTTTGTATCTTTTTTGGTAAGGATGATTATCATCGCCCTTTTCTCAAGGCAGATAGACAAGATCCTGATCTACAAATATCCTCCTCACAGAGACCGGATGAAGGCTCTTCTACTACTCTCTAACCTACCTATCTCTACTCTGATGTAAATTGTAGAAAGACTTTGCATACTATAAAATTGTTCGTTGGCTCCTAAACATTAGTATTTTTTGATGTATGTTTCAGGCCATTGCATTCAGATATGTCTTTAAAGTCTGACTTTTGGTTTGTTTTTCTGTCAAGCATACTTGCAACTTGCAAGTCAAGCTTTTGTTTGAGCTCTCTGATAAATGTTTTATACTTGTTCTTGATCTTCAGCATCCAACTGTACCATTTTTGGGTACTTGAAGCTGAGACAACTACAGGGCCCTTTTTATTTTCATCTCTCATCGTTAGATAGTTGACCCCTGTCTTATCCTGATTTTTTATCTCAATTTTGCATATCATCCTACTAAGAAGTAGCTACATGTCCTCTTCTTTCCCTGGGTTTGAAGTGCCTTGAATTTCGTTTCACTTTTTTTTGGTTAAAATTAACAAATTGCAATCATGCTGAATCTTATTCTTTCATTACTGGTCTTGCTGTTTATGCATCCTGAACTGTTTTTTTATTCAGGTGTTGGGCGTCCTATGTGAAGCACAATATTTTCAAAATGTTATGCGTGTTGGGTACCGACTCCGATCAACTTTGGTAAATTTTTTTAAGAAGTCCTTGTATATTTTTGGGTTCTTTATCAAACTGCTATCAGCCATCGCATTTGCCTAAATGTCTCTCTGTCGTTTGAATTAAAAAAAGTCTATGTAAACTTCCTTATAAATTTACTTTCCAATTGTGAAGAATTGGTATCTGGAACACCAATGTACAGGACACTGCCAGTTTTTCTATTTTGTTTTCTTAGTGAGTTTTTAAAATTGGTTGGTAATGATCTTTTGTTGGCTGACCTGACACCTGAGTATCTTGTCTGGTTCCACATCATGCTTCCTTGAACAGTATAGATTCGGGATAGATCCTTCAAGAATAAACGGTGAAAATGGAGTATAATGTCAAAATGGTGATGGATTTCTTGTTTTGAGTTGGATGATTGCTTCTGGATTCTCCATAGTATGGCTATGATTGTAAAAGATCATGCACTAAAAGTGTTCGAGTGTCAAGGGAAATCCCTTTTCTTGCGTTTTTTTGGTGGATGAATGAACGTGCTTATGTTTAGAAACTGGAGGAGCTTAACAAGAACATGTAGCCACTCGTGTAAAGAAACATGAATATGCAATCATCTTTTATTTGTTGGGCTTGAGTTAGCCAGCCCACTTTGCCAAAGAACTAAACAGAGAATCTTTTGAAGGGTCCTGTTTAGTGCCTGTTGCTCTACACCCCTTCAATTCACAATGGTATTATTAGTGCACTCAACAAACAGAAGACAACAGAGCACAATGGCAGAAGTTGGCCACTGTGTCTAGTCTCTGAAGTTTAGAAAAGCATCTTGTTTCTTGCAATTAGAAGGGAAAACCCTTGTACTGGTGCTGCTAACTCTGCCTAAGTATTAAGGACCACAGTTCACTCAAAAGCCTCGATTTGGAGAGTGGTGGAAAGTAATTGTATGGCAAGATATTTGATTGTGTGATGTCAATTCTGCGTGGATAACATGAGCTTGTATTTGAGTCATGTTTCAATAAATTGGATTATTAAGTGCAAGCTAATATCAATGTTATGTACTTCCTCCGTTTCTTTTTAAGTGAAACATAGAGAAAGTGGCAAGAAACCAAGGTAGTTCGAGAGAGAAGGATGGGACCTCCAATTTAGACATGAGGGTATATTAATTATATTAACAAAATCCGATTACATAATAAATCTACCCTCTCCCCTTAGTAACTGACCACCCCGTCACACCAAGGCACCCCCCAACCACCGTCGCCTCCACCAGAATCACAACAATCGTTGTCTATATCTTCGCTTTTCACCGCCTCTTCACGGCCTGTGGTCGGCCATCTTTCAAATCTGAATTTCGTCGCCTCTACATCATCTCTTCACTCCTCTCGTCTCCTCTTCGTCATTTTTCTGGTTGCAGTCAAATCGTCAGGACCTCCCCGTCTCCTCTTCGTCACCTTTTAGATCTTTTTTTTTTTTTTGCCTTTTCGTGGTCTTTTAGGTCTGGAAGGACGAGAATGAGAAAGAGAGGTGTGTTTCCGGTGACGCGAAGAAAGAGAAGGGAGTTTGGTTTCTAGGTGGTGAGTGAGAGAGAAAGGCGAGAGAGAGAATGGCCAGAAATTGGCCGGAAAATTGGAGGAGGTTGGTGAGAGAGTGAGATGGCTGGAAAAATGGAGGAGGTCGTGAGAGAGAGAAGGGCTAGAAAATTTGAGTTTGGTGAGAGAGGGGGATGGCCGGAAAAACGAGGCTGGAGATGGCTGGAGAGAGAGGGGGTATGGACAGGGGTGATTAGTTGAGTGGTGGCTGTGTGGTGTTTCAGTGAAGGTTGGGGGTGGAGGATAAGGAGGGGATGGGGAGGAGAGAGAAAGAGGTGGGGAGTTAAGTGAGTGTGTGGGTTAGTTAGTAACAAGGGAACATAAATCGATGACCGCCCCTTCGATTTTTGATCTAGGTCGATCGACCTAAATCGTAGATCGATTTCGAACTATACGGTGACATTATCGATCTGTGTTTTAGAAGGGAGGAAGGGCAGATGTTAATAAATCTTACCCTAGATCTAGGTTTTTTACACTACTTGTGAGGGGATGAAGGCGACTTACTTGATTTGTTATTCATGTGTGAGTAAAAGTCCGGCCATCTTCTCCGGCCATGCGTGAGTAAAAGTCCGGCCATAAGTTGAGAAGAAGAAGAAGAAATGAGCAACTCACTGTCTAGGGAGTAGGAGGAGGAGAGCCTTTTAATGACTTCCTATTTCCCTATGTTAACAAATATTGACTTTTTATAAAGTGGGTCTTGTAAAAAGAGGCCGTTACTTTGTAACGAATCTAAGAGTGGCCGAAACGTTATATACCGTTATGTAACATTTTTATGAAAATCACACCCAACTCGCCGTTATTTCCGTTATATAACGGGTAACGGCCGTTTTTCGCCGTGGGTAACAAACGATATTTTTAGTCAAAGGATTGTCATATCTTGGGGAGATGATAAGGGCTAGAAGAAACATATAATGTAATTATCTTAATCAGCAAATCTATAAATAAATAGTGTAATTATAATAGGTTTGGCTATATTATGTTTTAAATATCCTTGCCAAACCTTGAAAGTGCAAAAAAAGCTTATGTGATTTTTTTCCAAAAAATTCACACCGCGAAGGCCGCGATCCGTTTCATAACAACCGTTATAACCCGTTCTCGCGTTAACGTGACGGTTACCGCAAACGCGACCTTTTCCGCGATTTTCTTCCCCTGGTGAGCCTTAAATGAGTTTCTATTTCCCTATGTTAACTTTTATTAAACCTTTTCTTTAACCTTTCTTCTTTTTAATTTTTAGCCAGAATTTTTATATTACCCACCACTATTCTTATTTTAAAAAAATAATTAAATGAAAAAATCTAAAAATTATATAAAATAATAATTATTTAGGTGACCCCTAGGTATTCGAATTCGATTTCGATTTTCGATTTCTTTATCATATAAATCCATGATCGTCCCGATCCATGCCTAAGGTACGATTTTCGATTTCGACCTTCGATTTCGACCTTGATTTCGATCTCTACGATTTACGATTTGTGATCCTGGTTAGTAAGGGTAGATTAGATTAAGTAAGGAGGAGAAATAAAGTAAGTAAGCATGTTTAATTTGCTTGAGTAAGGACAATTGTGTAATTTGCCTCTTGAAAATTTCCATTTTGAGCTTCGTGTCACTTATTGTGACATTTCTATATTAGGGAAGTGAGTCACTATAAAAGAAACGGAGGAAGTATATATAAGTAATATAACTGCCAGAAAACTGTTTTGGGATGGGAAATGATCAACCTGTCCAGCTACTGTTTTGAAGCATTTGCTGGTTAAGTATGTTGGGTTTTAGAGGGATTGAGAATTAGAAATCCGTTAAAATGAATTTGTTCCCGAGGAGTTGCAGATGTTGTGTTTGGATGGGGATTAATGAATTTCACTTTAAAAGGTCTACAGATGGCGTCTACTGATGAGCATTGGTAGATCCAGGATTTTTAATTCGGAGTGCCACCCTAGCTTGCATGAGATCACTAAGTGCTGAAAATATACTGTCATGTACTCCTTCCGTCCCCTACTTACGCTAACATCGGCTTTTGCATGAGGTTTAAAAATGTTGAAAAAGATTTAGTGCGAAGCCTAACTTTTGTAAGAACAACTACAAAACTTACCAAAAGTAGACGGTAACTTAATGTGGGATGGACTAAAATGGTAGAGATTAATCGAAATAACTGGCAGTTATAATTTTATTATTGTTTGATAAATCAATAAATATAAAATTGCTTAGGTCAGGTAGATTTCCTTTGGTGTTACTATCGCAATAGAACTACTTACAAACATTTATAAACCTAAGGCCTTTTTTTTTCTTCCAAAACCTATCCAGTTAGTGTCTATTCCCAAAACAGCCCTAAAAATGATAAAAAAGGTAATCCCTAACTCCTGTTCTGTCCCCTTTTCGTCAGGGCGAGAAGCCATTCTAGTCCCTCTTTGTTTGTGTAGGTAGGTTCGTAGTTGTAGTGAGGAAAGGCTGGAGGCGATGGGCTAGATGCACATCA
Organism: Patellifolia procumbens; assembly: GCA_947645195.1. NCBI lineage: Eukaryota > Viridiplantae > Streptophyta > Magnoliopsida > Caryophyllales > Amaranthaceae > Patellifolia > Patellifolia procumbens. Next base: position 690,611 of record CANSGD010000837.1, read on the forward strand.
ATGGTTAGTGTTATTATGAGAAATGAGTTTTGGTGGCAATGTCTGCGTTAATCTTTGATTCTTTTTATAATCTGTTTGAAACATTAGTTATTCTTAGCTTGATTGTTGTCTTCACCTCTTTGGACTCTGGAACATTGGAGTATTGGGCGATGAAGTGATGGGTATGGGATACAAATACAATAGTTGGATCAACTTTCCAAAAGACGATGATAGAAAAGAAAATGCTTGTAGTTTTGTGTTTAAACTTTCTTTAGCAGGATATTTGTAATGTTGTACGCTTTGTAGCTTGTCCTAATTACAATTGACCTTTGGGGGTTGAAGTATTAGCTTGCTCCAGGGGATGTGGTTTTGTGTATCTCTGATTTTTTGTGTATCTCAGATAGTAACTAAAGAAGTTTCTTCACTACAAATATTTATGTACCTGTCGAACTTGATGATGTTGTGAATGATTTTTCAAATGGCTTTCATTGTTGATCTTTTTATATGATATATGCACTTCATATATTTGTTTGTGCTTGTCCTCCAGGTTGCTGCAGTTTTTCGCAAATCCTTAAAATTAACTCATGAGAGTCGCAAAAAATTTGCATCGGGGAAAATAACCAATATGATGACAACTGATGCTGAATCTCTTCAGGCATGAATTTAAGTTTCAGTATATTTCCATTGCGCCACCCCCTCCTCCCTCCCTCCCCAAGCACCCTTGGGTACCCCCTCTTGCTGCCGACTGAAGCAGAAGCTTTAGTACTGCTTAACCAAACTATTTGTTATTGGCCACCGAAGCTTTAGTGGCTGCTAACCCTGCTCTATTTTGGATTCTTTGAAAGAAACTTTTATGTTGTTAGTAGTTTACTTTTTTAGATGTGGCTGTCTTCGTCGCTTTTTGACATTTCTGCTATGTACTATTGTACTCCTTTTCTTTTATAGTTTTCATCTTAGTTGAGTTTAGCATCTTCTAGGGTTGACTTTTGACCACTCAGGTCATGTAAAAAATACTAATTATATAATAAGAAAAATACGGTTTCAACTTCAACCAATCTGTAGTTGATACTTGATAGTCAAGGTCGTGTAACTAATACTTTGGCTGATATCATTAACCGTGCTAACCTTGGTACGGAAGTTATGCATGAACGTAATGCTCACAAGTCATAACTTCCCTGTAGACCTAAACCTTCTAAAATTTAAGATACTTGTACTTTTTTTTAGTCATAAGCTGTAAAATTCTCTTGCGTAATATGTTTTCTTATATTTTATAGTCGAAGATTCCGTCAAAAAAGTCAATTATGGCTCTAGTGTTACAGGGAGCGTTTTATTAGCTCATGTTGGTAATGCTGTTGGTCAGGCATTTATATTTGTCAAAACACAGCTACTAACATCCAGAAAGCAATTTTCCTTACGGTAATAAGGGTTTCTGTGGCATTCTATTACCGAGATTGTGGACTCAATTTTTTAATGTGATAGGATCAAGTCATGCTTGCATCGGGGGTAATGTACAGAGGTGGATGAAGGTGGTGATAGAAGGGAATATTTTTTGATTGTTTATGACGGGGAAATTATTACCTTATGCTGGGGAGTAATACTTACACACCCACCCCTAGGGGAAAAATTCCTCCTTCCACCTCTCTCTCCTTGCACCACCTAAAATTATGTTTATATGCTTCATTTTATATCCCTTGCCCCCAATAATGCATTACCTCCAATCCAAGCATGCCGTTGGAGTAAGGACTTATCGGGTGATTGATAGGATTGGCCAGAGTGCAAAAGGTTGATTTTCAAACGGCTATGGGATGACTTCTAATGAGGATTTGGCTATTCAAATCTCTTTAAGAAAAAGGATTTGGGTGTAGTTGACCGTGTGAATGACATTGTGAATTACGTTCCTGTTGAATATACATATACAGTAGATGTGACAGAACCTGCACCATGCTGAAAAACTTAATCAGAAGAGAAAGTATGTTTTTAAGATGCCTCCTAAAAACTCTGGAAGAGATATGAAAGGCTTAGTTAGTAGTTTCCTTAGAATATCATCAAGGACCTAGATAAGCAAATTGTTAATCAGTGTCTTCTCTCTAATATCTGTTTTCTATCAAGTAACTTGACAGCTAGTGCATGCAAGCTGCTGGATTGTTTGAATTTTGTAAAAAGCCCAAATTTAATGTTTGTTTGATGGCTCCCTTGTATTAGTTACTATCTATGTATCACATCTCATGTAGTTGTTTGTAACTGCAGCAAATTTGCCAGTCACTTCATACACTGTGGTCGGCTCCATTTCGTATCATTATTGCTATGGTTCTCCTTTATAGGGAGCTTGGAGTGGCCTCGATTGTTGGTGCTCTTTTGCTAGTTCTTTTGTTCCCTGTACAGGTAAGAAAGAGAGTCAATTTTACTATTTCCTCCATTTCTTTTCAGGATGTCATGTTAATTGATTTTTATATTTATTAAGCATTTAATTTTCCTGTTAAAATTGCTTCAGTCAATTGACATTAAATATTGTATTGATGGCCATCAATATTGCATAAGTATAACTCGTCCAAAGCAATTTATTTTCGCTATAATTCATATCATAAATCTAAGGGATTATATATTACATAGAAAGTGCAATCCTAGATGGAAGAAAACAATAAAAAATTTCGCTGCAATTATCGTTGCTACTTGAACCAAAATTTTGTTAGAAATAGGACTATAGGAGACTGTTGTATAAAATTTTCTAGTAAAATTTAGAATATTTGAATTCCATCTAAATTTACTTTTTAATTATATACGAGCTCGGTCTCTGTTTGCATCTATGGGTTGTTGTCTATCCTCTTATGCCTTGATCTAATGCATAAGAATTCTTCATCCCATCGCTATTCCCAGTTCAGGACCTTGGCTGGTAGACTGGTAAAGTCAGTGAGACGCCACTGGTGACATTGCCGGAATGCCAGGATTATGTATTTTTGTTGTCCATTAGTGAAATCACCGGAAGGAATTAGTGTAAGTAGAATAGATGTATTCCTGTCGTTGATAGATCCTACTTTTAAGATTCAATTAGTTTTGATTGAGATATCGACTGTTAGGTTTGTGCTTGGCTTTTGATCTTATATGGATTTCATGGCAATGAATTTAGGCTGGATCATAATGATCTTTTGTATTTTAAGGTGTTTGTAATACTGTGCCATATGCGTCAACAATTGGCCAGATTTGAGAAAAGGAAATGTCTAATAGTTTCTTCATTTTATCTTTAAGTAATTATTTGAAAGGCTAGGTTGAAATTTATACTCCCTGTGGGACATTAGTGTATATATATCCTTTTTCATCTGTTCCCCGTAAGTGTTTAACTTCTATTTTAGGCGTAGATCCTCTAATGTTTTAGTACTTCCTCCGTTTCTAAATAAGTGACACATTTGCATAATTGCATATTATTTACTATTCACAGTTTAGACTTTAATTAGCTTTAGTGATTTATATTTTAGGAAAAACATAGTCATGTGAGATCTTGTTAGATTTGTCTCAATGTGTATTTTTTGATAACTTTATATAATTTATACTTATTGATAATTATAGATATTTATGTTTAATACTACCTCCGTTCCAAGTGTATTGCAACATAGGGGGTTGGCGCATTTATTAAGAGAAGCAAAAAAGTGGGTCATCTTCCCCACTTGCATCATATGATAATAAGTAATGAAGAGAGAGAAAGGTTGCACATGTGATCTTTTTGGTGATTAAAATAGAAAGGTTGCAATTAATATGAAATTGCCATATAAGGTAAAGGTTGCAATACACTTGGAACGGAGGTAGTATAATGTATTGGCAAACGTGAAAACATGACGTGTGTTACTTATTTTGAAACGTAGGAAGTATATCTCTTCTCTACCACAAAAAAGTATTATCACACTTACTCTAGGTTAAATAAAAAGTTAACCCACTCCTATCGAATTAACTTTTCAACAAAAGCGAATATGGTCCTTTTGATTCCCTTGTATGTTGTTTTGTCGAGGGGTTTGATATTCCCTTTCTCAATCCTTTTTCGCAAATCCCTCCACTTATGAAGAGGGTAACAGGAAACCCTTGGCCACCATTTCACTCCCCTCCACAACCACCCACTTCACACAACTAGCCCACCTCCACCACTCTACCCTATGTACCACCACAACCACTAGAAACCCCGAAAACAACCCCATTCCCGTAAACCAACCCCTTAAAACTAACCCTCATCGTGGAAACAACACCACCTCCCTTGAAAATCCATCCCAGCACCCAAAACTAACCTCACCTTCCATAGAACCCAGCCCCTTAAAACCACCTCTCCCAAACGCACCCCTATACCCCCAAAAACCACTAGCTCTGTGCGAGAAGAAGAACCTGGTGGACCAAGAGAGGGGGAGGGGAAGGAGGAAAAAACATAACACCCTCCAAAAAAACAAAAGGGTTTTACTTTCCTTTCCCCCCTTACCCTTTTCTTGTGACCATTTTCTTTACCCCATGGAAACCATATGGCCCCTAACTCTTATCATATCTATGTTTTCAACTTATTATTAAATGATAACCAAACAACTTATTCTTCAAAACTATGTGCCTCTGAAGTTTAAATACTATTATGGGATGGGAGGAATAACAATTCTCTTTCTGAGGCTTTATTGTACCTTATTCTTCAACTGAGTAGCTCATGTGCATCAATATCATCCCTAAGGTCACATGAAAAAATGTTGAAGCCCATGCCCCACATTGTTAATTTGCTTAAATTGATCTCTCAATCAGGCTGAAACGATTGATACTCCTTAATTTACTTCTTCACACCGAACCTACAAAGTTGCAGCCCTTAAGAAAAGATTGATCTATACTTTTTTCCCTTTTTTTAGAAAAGGTGGGTTGTGTTTGTCTGGATTTAAGATATATGTTGTGCCATATGAACTCTGTTGCAGTCTACTGTATGTTGACTTTTGGTTATCAAAACAGTCATAATAACAACTATTATTTAATTTCTTTGCTAGACGATTGTCATCAGCAAGATGCAGAAGTTGACGAAAGAGGGATTACAGCGCACTGACAAGAGAATCGGGCTCATGAATGAAATATTGGCTGCCATGGATACTGTGAAGTATGTAGAACTTGTAAGATTGTTTCTTCCCTGGTTTTTGTAGGATAAATGGGAGCTAATATAAGTCCTTTTGCTGAATCTGACCAGATGCTATGCATGGGAGACTAGTTTCCAGGGAAAAGTCCAAAGCATACGAGAGGAAGAACTATCATGGTTTCGACAAGCACAGCTACTAGCAGCGGTATGAGAACCTTTTGTTGTGGACAATGAGGAACTTTCTAAATTTAAAATGTTACAGTCACCTAAGTAGCATTTGAATTCACTCACATATTGCTTCTGGTCACGAAAAACATCCTGTCCATAAAAGCATTGTGTTTGTTCTTATGGTGCAACTTCTTGATGTGGATCCAAGCCACTAAAAGAATAAGATCCAAAGTGGAAGAAACAAGAAGAATTATTTGTTTTTTTTTTATTCGAACAAAAGAAGGGATATTTTGAAAAAAATAGATTACTCTTGAACATTGAATCTCAAAGCAAGAAAGACTACTCCTAATCTATGTCCTTTAAACACTTATTCGAAAATTACTCCTAATTTAGAATCAATGGTCATAAGTATGTGGGGAGATGTTATGGTACACTAGATGTGGCCACACAAGGAAGGACCAATTAAGAAAGGAAAATTTGACGCCAACAATCCAAACTATTGCCCATCTTCTATAAAAGGATTGAACTATTGATAATCCAGGAACAGTCCAAACTATTACTCTAATCTTCCAGAAACAGTCCCATTGACCTGTTTACCTGTTATAACAAGTAAACTTATTTTTTATTTCTCTTTTTTTTTGTTTTAATAACGTTTTTAACTTCAAAAAATACTCCCTGCCAAGACTAAAAATATTACAAACCCAATTACACATTTCAAGCACACCCATTCGGCCATTTCCATGATCAAACAAAATTGAAAAGAAATGAATCAAAATTCAAAGCAAGACAAAGAAGTTCAATCACACCCTCCTATGTTTATTCCTCTTTTCTTCTTCTTCTCCTCCAATTTCATTGACATTATGGGCAAGAATAAAGATACAATCTTTACAATGAACCAAGTTCTTCAGCTAAACCCGAGAGAAGTTCAAACAAAAATAACAAAACAAAACAAACCCAGAAAATTTCAAGCAATAAAGCGAAGCCAAACTCACAAATTTCAAGCAATAAAACAAGGAAACAAAGTTTGAAAAAAGAAGAAACCAATGCCAGATACCGGTGAGTAAGAGGTGGTTCGATAGCTCAGGTGACTGGGAGGAAAGTGCAGCCAGTCGGAGCAGAGGAAGAAGCAGCGAGTGAGCGAGTTCCCGACGAATTGCCGGCGAGGGAGTTGGGTTTTCTTTGGTTGTCGAGCGAGTGAGCGAGTTCTCGGCAAATTGCCGGCGAGGCCAAGAAGAGTTTAAAAGAGGAGTTGGGTTTTCTAATGTTTGAGTACGTAATTTGTATTGGGTTTTGCATATTAAATTTTGATTTTCGTTCTGTGGTGGTGAAGAACTAAAGTCAAGCTTTCGTTAGCTTAAAGTTTACTGGATTGAACATGGCGTCAAGCTTAAGTTGTTGGTGCTTGAAACTGAAGATTGGCAGTTTGAGGGTAGCTCTAGTCTTCAATAGTTTTTGAATTTGGTTAATTGTTCAAGTTCATCTGTAATTTGTACTTTAATTTTGTTCTTGGTGTTAGATTTGTTCATGGAATTGAAGTTGAATTTGTGGTGTTCTTCGTTTTGTACTAGTTTTTGTTATTGAATTTTTCTGGTTTTTATTATTGAATTTTTTCTGGTTTTTATTGTTGAATTTGTGGTGTTCTTCGTTTTGTACTACTTTTTGTTATTGAATTTTTCTGGTTTTTATTGTTGAATTTTTCTGGGTTTTGTTTACTGGATGTGGTGGTTGCTAGGGAGGGGGAAGGTGCAGAGAGAATGAAGGGTGAGCTGTTTCAGGGAGGGAGGAGTCTAAGAGAGAGAGTGGAGAATGGGTGGGTGCTAGTGGAACAAAAGGAAAAAAAAAGGGAAAACAATAAAACTCATTAAAAGGTCACGTGCTAGTCACGTGACCTTAAGTTTACTTGTTATAACAGGTAAACAAGTCAATGAGACTGTTTTTGGAAGATTAGGGTAATAGTTTGGACTGTTCCTGGATTATCAATAGTTCAGCCCTTTTATAGAAGATGGGCAATAGTTTGGACTGTTGGCGTCAAATTTTCCATTAAGAAATGTGGTTACCAGGAGAAAGTTGGAGTTGCATCTATTGAAGAAAAGATGAGGGAAATGGCTTAAGATGGTTCGATTATGTGAGACGGAGACCAAGTGATGCGCCGGTTAGAAGACTTGAAGATTGGAGGAGTAATCAAATTGTAGGGGGTAGGGGAAGATCTAAGATGACTTTACAACAACAACAACAACTAAGCCTTATTCCCAAAGTGATTTGATGAAGGTAATTGAAAATGATATGGGCTAATTTGGGATCAACGAAAGTAGGGATTGTATTGGGGGAGTTTACTCTGAATTTTCCTAATACAAATCTATCCTTCTCTCTGTCACTTGTCACCATATTTTACTGTTTTCCTTGCTAAGGAATTTGCAGATCTTAGCAAAATAGTATCAATCTGATTTAGGAAACAAGGAAAGTTCCTAAATGTCCCCTAGTTACACGTTGAAGGAGAAAATGGAAAGATATGCAAAACTGTTCATACTTTTAACTATTACAGCCCCCAAAGAAAACAAAGGAAATTCCTAATGTACTCCTTAAATCTCACGCCAATAAGGAAGGAAATCCCACCTTTTTGAATCTTCACCTTACCATCCAAGCTAAGCTTCATTTAGAAATATACAACCCACAATCCAAATTACAATGCTTTGCCAACCAAAAAGTACATAACCCTCAAGGAATCTGAAACTACTAGGACTTTTGGACCTAACAATTAACTAACAGAAACTTTAACTACATTAATTAACAATTTGCAGTATGTTCAACTGGCCATGGGCTTATTAACTTCTAAAAGCAATAAAAGATAAATGCAGGAGGGACCTAAGCAAAAGAACACTTCAAAATATTATGACTTCTGGTCGTTAAAAATTATGTTAGGCATGTTATTTATTGGATGGGCTGAATGTAGTTAGCTAACTTTCTTTGTGGATGATTATTGTCAATTTCTTCTTTTATAGAAGCTGGCGAAAACTTTTTAAAAAGAGACAAAGGTAATTTAGAGAAATGTTTGCTAACAAAATGGTAGAGTAAGAGCATGAGAATTTGTGTCATGGCATCTATGAAGGGGTTATTAGTAAGATTATTTCTGGTGGAGCTGTGGAGGCTTGTTGATTAGTCTAATACTTATTGATGATTGGTTGTGCATTGGGTATTTGAACTGTAGGGACTGAAAAGGATGAGTGAACCATCCAGGAAATAGTAATGAGTACCACCTCTTTCTATCTGGGTGCTCCTTTGAGCAAAAATGCAGGCAGCATGGTTTTGGCAATATTCTAAGTTGGCTAGGCAGTCACGTCTAATGAGTGGGTTAGTTGAGCATTCTTGGATGCTGGCCTTGTGGACTCTTGCAGTTGTCTCATGTCTATGTAGGCGTTACCACATCACGAACATCAATTGTTAAAAAGATTATAATTTAATCATATCCTTTCATGCCACTTATAGTATTGTATCCTAAAATTTGATGACTGCAATGCAAATGAGTTTGTGCACTGTGAGATTGCTGAACTTACTTCTGTTGCTAGTCCTGCTACCATGTATTGTCTTACCCGTATACGAATGGGCTCTTGAATAGATCTTGTTGAAGATTTACGGTAACTTTTCTGAATGTTAAATTATGTATCGATTGTATTCGTTATCCTATGCTTTTGGTTTAACATGTATTCTCTTTTCCGATTATTGGATCTGAAGGTGTTCTCCAGTCTCTGGCTTTCTGACATCTTTTCTTGTTGTTTGCAGTGCAACAGTTTTATACTTAACAGTATACCTGTTTTGGTGACTGTGGTCTCATTTGGGATGTTCTCATTGCTTGGGGGTGACTTGACACCAGCAAGGGCATTTACATCACTTTCATTATTTGCAGTGCTGCGGTTTCCCCTTTTTATGCTTCCAAACATGATAACTCAGGTATTTGACAATTATTATTGTTCTTGTTTGTGATTTTGTGAACTGATGCATTGATGCAGGGTCATAGGATTATTTCTAGGGGGTTTGTATAGTTCAATCCCTTATTTATGTGTACTTGTCTAATGTTATGTACATTTCGCAGTTTTTCCAAATGTTATCATTACTTATCAGTGTCAATAATTTGTTTTTTATTACTTCCTTTATTACTGTCGTGTTGACCGTTATCGTCCACAATGAACGGCAAATATAATGCTTGATTGCACATATTTCCTCTTTCATTCTGTTGTTTTAAGCATTTAGATATCTTTGTGGGCTGTATACCGTTAGCTTGTACAGCATGCTTCTGTAGCTTCTTAGTTTGTATGATTTTTCACTCGTGGGGGAATTAAACTTTTGGCATTGATTGTGGACTTCTATGATTGCGTTCTATTATGAAGTGTAAGCCTGTTTAAGGATAAAGATTGTTCGTGCCTTCCTTAGCCCTCTGAGGAGTCCACTGGTGTTTTCCATTAGTGTTAATGATTATATAATGGAAAATAACACATGGGAGGTAACTTTAGATGCTCTTCTTTCTTTATTTTTGATACTTTAGCAGCGTAATATTTCATATTTGCTTGTGGTTTTCTTGAGCTACCATGATGAAAAGTAAAAATAATGTTGCAACAGCCTTCTGAGGCTCATTCTGCATTTATTTTAGTTTCCTGATTGCTGCTTAGCTCACTTCAAGATGAGTTTAGTTGATTATAACTGGTCTATTTTCCTTTTTATGTCAGGTTGTAAATGCGAATGTATCCCTTTCACGTTTGGAAGAACTATTACTTTCTGAGGAGAGAGTCCTCCTCCCGAATCCACCACTTGATCCGGAATTGCCAGCTATCTCGATAAAAAATGGAAATTTTTCTTGGGATTCAAAGGTTCACTCACATATTCCTTGCTAAAGAATATATAGATTATAATTCCGAAGATGTTTGCTGCTACCTTATCGCTGCATCCATTGGTATAAAAGCTCCGATCCAGATCTTAAGACCCTACATTTCTATGATCCGAAAGGACTTGGCTGATCCCGATCCTATGTAAAATCGTAATTTTTTAGAAACTTTCAATCCTATTCAACTAAAACATTCACATGGTAGGAACCTAATACGATTCTATGATACAACGATTCTTCGATCCGATCTATTATAAATTCATGAAAAATCGCATAATTTTTTTCTCATATTAGATTGCATGTTACTTAGTATATCTTAAAAGCTCAAACATTCACCATCTATGTTGGATAAAAATTATTAGTGTATTAAAATCTTTAACATGACTCTTCCACCATATTGTAGCATAAATATCATTTTTTTACCCAATAATATAAGATCTACCGATCCTACAATTGGATCAATCAATATGATTCGGCTCACCTCTTCGATATTAAGATCCCGATCTAATAGGAGAAAAAGATAAGATATGAGATTGGACCTCTCAGATCTCGTAATTTAATAAGCTTATGATGTTTCATAGTATAAGGAAGCATAGCACAAAAGCAGCACTGCTCTGAATTTAGGTGTTTCTAAAATGATGAATACCTTGAATTATGGCTGTAGCCTGTAGCACCTAGCATCTTTCTATATGATTTATGTAATCAATAGAGAAAAGTGACCCTTTTGAAGATTTCCAGTTTCACAATCTGAGAAATTCTCATGTATTTAGTTTTAAAAGATTAGTCAAGTGCAGAAATTACATGTGCTCATTGTTTTAGCCTGTAGACATGACTTTCTGGAATGGTGTAAGAGGATTGATTTGAGTGGCGGTCATTCTATGAAGTATGCAATGGATTCCCACCTTTCTAAATTGAAGGATTTGAAGGAAAAGAATTCTGTATATGTTGAAAACTCTGTAGAAGTGCAGATTCGACTCTCTATGTCCCTTTGTTGGCAGAAGTCTGGTAAAAGGTCATGGGTTGATGTTTTCGTGTTGTATAATATGGGGTGATGGTTTATCCTCATCATTTAGAATCATTTGCATTTGCCTTAATCTCGGTCCCTGGGAGAGGGTTAGGGGCCTGTAATTAAGGGACATAAAACAACTGTCATAACAGGAATTGAGGTTAGTGATACATCATAAATATGAAAACAAATGTTTAAAAAATTAATGATGGCCAATGAACTTGCACTTTTAGTTTCCATCTATATGGTGCCAAAAGGTTTACCCAGAATAATGTGTTGATTAGCTTCTCTACTATGCTGTGATCCACGTCTATGTGCAGATTTGTTTATTGTTGTCTGTCATTAATGCATATTGTCACACTAGTTAAAAATATTAACATCTAGCCTACAAACATTTTCTGGCTTGGGTGGTTCCAATTTCTAATAATGTGAAACTGTTGGCTCTTCTTTTTTCTCCAGGCAGAGAAGCCCACACTAGCCAATATAAATTTAGATATACCTGTTGGAAGCTTGGTTGCTATAGTAGGCGGTACTGGAGAAGGAAAGACATCACTTATATCTTCAATGCTTGGGGAGCTCCCTCCAATGTCCTCCGATGCAAGTGCCATCGTTAGAGGAACTGTTGCTTATGTGCCACAAGTTTCTTGGATATTCAATGCAACTGTGAGTTGTTTGCCTGTTTTTTCTATTTCGTCTGGTTTCATACCTATCTCTATGGCAGCAGTGATACTGTTCAATATTTGGACATGTTTTCATTGCTAAAAAGGACTGGTCGCTACTTCTGTTGAAATATGATAGTGATGTATTTCTATTCAATTGTATCATATGAGAAATTTATGCTGAAGACAAGTTCTTTTAGGTGCGCGATAACATTCTATTCGGATCAGTTTTTGAACCTACACGATATGGAAGGGCAGTAGATGTCACGGCCTTAAAGCATGACCTGGAGTTGCTTCCAGTAAGTTTAATGTTTATTATTGAGATGCTTCTTGCTGGTTTATCTCTCATCAATGTCTTTGTATATATATTGATTCTCCTGGAGTTCAAATTTCGGTTCCATTGTTTTATTTGTTATTCAGGGTGGTGATCTGACTGAGATTGGTGAAAGAGGAGTGAACATCAGTGGTGGCCAGAAGCAAAGAGTATCAATGGCTCGAGCTGTTTATTCTAATTCAGATGTTTACATCTTTGATGACCCTTTAAGTGCTCTAGATGCTCATGTGGGTCGACAGGTAATTGTTGGCTGCCTATGAACTTCTTTTTTGATAACTTATTTTGGGTTTCATCACTTCTAATGTTTTGTTGTTGGTAGAGCATTTATTAATTTATTTGTTATTGTGTACTATGTTACCTGGGCTTGGCAAAATGTTTCACGTACTTGTGTCAACACGATATAACATCGACAGCGGTACAAAATGCGGGTCAGGTTCTCCATTTGTGACATGGACATGACTGCTGGTGCAACGCAAGTCAATCAAGGGAAGATATATAGAGAGATGCAACAGGGATGTGTGTGTGGGGAAGGTGGTGGGGGGGGGGGGTGCAAGAGAGCTAGAGAGGGATCTCAACAGGGTGATGTTAGATGGCTATAAAAGGAGATATCGATGGCTTTATTCCATATTTAGGCAAGGGGCTTGACATTGATCGAAGGAGATGATAGCTAATCTCGGCATCTCGCTCCTTCTGTATGTCCTATAATGTTTAGCTTTAGCTGCTTTTTCTTCCCCCTCTCTTCATACGGCTGATGTTCGTTTCCTATGAGGGTTTGACCTAGCCTGGCTTAAAACATTGGTTGACCTTCTCATTAAGGCCCAGAAGGTCTTATCTTTCTATCACAGTTCTAAAAGATTCTTCATAGATGGATGCTGAGGAGAGCAAAAGGTGCCAGGGATGAATTAGGTAGGAGAACAGAGCTCCTTGGTGAATGACAAGGTAGGCAGGGATAGTTTTTTCTCCGGAAGATGAATTAGGCAGGGGTCAGACACTGAATCAGTTTGCTAGAGTGCGTAGGGTTTCTTGTAGACTTGTGTTAAGTAGCTGAATTCTGTAATGTGCTAATGTTATTTACTGTTAGATATTATGCTAATTACTTTTTGAGGTCCTATAATTCTGTATGTGCTTCTCTCTTGTTGTTTAATCTTAGTTTACTGGCATCTCATTTGCTACATCAAGCGTTTGACTTGGTTGAATGTGAACCATTTGTAGGTTTTCGAGAAATGTATAAAGGAGGAGCTAAGAGGTAAGACTAGGGTACTTGTCACGAACCAGTTGCATTTCCTATCCCAGGTTGATCGAATCATTCTGGTTCATGAGGGTTTTATTAAAGAAGAGGGAACTTTTGAGGAATTGTCTGAGAAAGGAATAATGTTCCAAAAATTGATGGAAAATGCTGGGAAAATGGAAGAATATACAGAAGAAAAGCATGATGCTGAAAGCCATGATGAAAAGGCTCCTCAAGCTGCAGCAAATGGGAACGTAATTGATAAGCCAAAAGACACAACTGATCCACAAAAACCAAAAGAATCAAAATCTGTTTTGATTAAGCAGGAAGAACGAGAAACTGGTGTTGTTAGTTGGAACGTCCTAATGAGGTACTGTAAAATACTTTGTAAAACTTGCAGTACAGTCGCACTATGAGATGATACAAGTTTACTGGCATAGAGTACTACAGCTGCAGTTCTGCATATATGGCTTTCATTTTCATGCCCCAAAATTGGTCTAGGCATTAGTAGCAAAACATTGTGGGGCAGATAATCTCATCCATCTGGTTTGCATTACCTTGAAAGGTGTTTACTTATCTGCTTTTGTGAAATTCAGGCTGTTGCCTTTTGAGCGCCCCAAGAATGACTCATGCTTCAGTAGCAAAAAGTGTTGAGGGGAATATCATGTTGTCTATCTGGTTTTCAGTCTTGAAAGATGTTGCTTAGTTGAGATAATTTCGATTGGGATCTAGTTGCACATCTTTTATGCTGTATATTAAAAGTAAAGTTATTGATTCTAGGATAGTTTTCTTTATCAGAATGCTTGTTTATTCTTTGGAAGGACTTTTTTTTTTGCATATGGTGTTATAAAAGAGATGAAGAGACAAAAGAAGGTAGCATTCCCCGTTTTTATTGACAAGGGAAAAACTGGCTGGAGTAAGAGATTGGAAACTCTGAGTTATGGAGCTTCCACTCTAATTTTGAATTTGTGGATTCAAACCTCTGTATAATATCCTTTTGTAGAAGGAGTGAGCAAAGATTACCTTTGGATCTGTGCTTTCACTGCTTCTTCATGGTGTTGCTGCTCCCTTCAAGTTTGAAATTGGGTTGGTGGGGATTGGTATTCTTACCTACCTTAATGAATGGGGAAAAGGTCAAAGGATTTTGACTATTTCTGTTGATTCATGTGCTTGTGGTTCGCTAACAGTTGATTTTATATACTCCTCTTTCTCTTTGTTATCATTAAAGAGTACTGTATTTTTGAAGTTATTTAGAAGATTTTAGATAGAAAAATAATAAAATAAAATTATTCTACGTAATTTCAAAGACTGTATGCCCAGTGATATGCAAAAGCATGTTCTAAGAAACAAGCATTTAAGCTTTGGATTAACTGGAGCTGGACCTTTTTTGCTATGCTGAAGAAGATAGCTGTTCTCAGCAAGCCAGTATTGGCAATACTGATTAAGACCAAATTGCCACTCTGGCAAAACAGATATGTAACCATTTCGGGCCTGCTACTATAGATTATGATAATCACATAAATAAACTAAGAGACTGCTGGATCCATTGAATGTAAATAGTTTTCACTACTTCTGTATGCAGGTACAAGAATGCACTTGGAGGGACATGGGTGGTTATGATACTTCTCATGTGCTACGTGTTTACAGAAGTTCTGCGTGTTTCAAGTAGTGCTTGGTTGAGTGCTTGGACGGATCAAAGTGGCTCCAACAAATATGGATCAGGAACTTACAATTTAGTCTATGCTCTTCTTTCATTTGGCCAGGTGATTGTTGTTAGAATTGGTTTTTGGATTGAGTGAACTATTTACCCTTCCACAGTTCCACTTTCTCTGGGCTATGACTATTTAATCTGGGATGTATGTTCTTGGTTCAGGTTTTGATTACATTGTTCAATGCTTACTGGTTGATCACTTCAAGTCTTTATGCGGCTAAGAGACTCCATGATGCTATGCTTAACGCTATTCTAAGAGCCCCTATGGTTTTTTTCCAAACCAATCCCCTTGGACGGGTCATCAACAGATTTGCAAAGGACCTTGGTGACATAGATCGAAATGTTGCGATATTTGGAAATATGTTTTTGAACCAGGTGTCTCAGCTTATATCAACTTTTGTATTGATTGGAATCGTGAGCACTATGTCCCTGTGGGCCATAATGCCTCTTCTGGTATTGTTCTATGGTGCTTATCTATACTATCAGGTATATGTGGCTTTCTAACTTCTTTATTGTTTTGCATAAGCTTTTAATTTTTTCTAGAGTAACAACGTACCCGATTAATGTTCATCTGATCTGATGGAATTCTGCTTAATTCCTAAGTTGTTCCATAAATTTGGATAGTGAAATAGTTGGGAGTCTCACATTTGTGAACTTCAAGTCTTCAAGCATATGTTCTATGATGCTGCTTTAACTTCTTTTATCAAGAAAATATATTCTTAATTGTAGCTTCCAAGCATTTCTAAATACTCCCATGTTTATATTTGATTACATTGGTATTTCATCCATAAACCCTAGCTACTAAAGTGTTGAGCAGCTCCCTATGTTTTGGTCCGGAGTTTGTTATTCTTGATTTTGGACATCACATCACTTTCTTGGCATAAATATCTTACTTAATGAAATGGTGAAACCCTCACCTCACAACGGCATTAGATTGATATTTTGTATGATTACTTGATTAGGCTTCTGCTGCTGGTTCTCTTATAAATTTTTTAGTCATACATAACAGAAGGGATTTATCATTTTTCCAATTGAAGACGAATATAAGGTTATACAGAGAGGAATGATTGTTAGCTAACAATTAAAACATCTAACAGGGACAAAATAGTCATTTCACATGTTAAATGAGGGATGAAATAGTCTTTTTTACATATTAAAGAGGGGCAAAATGGTAAACTTAAGTATATAAAAAACCTTTTATTCAACATGGTTTTTACATGGAAATATACCGTCTTTTCAATGGTAATATATTGTCTTTACATGATAATATATTGTCTCTTTATGAAAATTGTGTTAGATGTTCTGTTAGCAGCTGATCATTCTCTTATTCAGAGGGTGTCAATTGTGACTCTTGTTCGTGAATTTCATTTTTCCTTTGAATGTGGAATACCATTAAATAATTTTATTGTTGGGGTGGACCTTTTCCAATTTTTGACGCTGCAAACTTCTTTCACATTTATTCTAGAAGCTAAAGCGGGATTTTCCCGGACTAAATGTGACTTGTGAAGTACACTTGTGGATAACATTCTTGTGTTTCACAGAGCACTGCACGAGAGGTTAAACGCTTGGATTCAATTTCCAGATCACCTGTTTATGCGCAGTTTGGAGAAGCATTGAATGGACTATCAACCATCCGAGCCTACAAAGCTTATGGTCGGATGGCGAACATCAATGGGAACTCCATGGATAACAATATCAGGTTCAGCCTTGTGAACATGAGCGGGAATCGGTGGCTTGCTATCCGTTTGGAAACATTAGGTGGCCTCATGATATGGCTTACAGCAACTTTTGCTGTCATGCAGAACGGAAGGGCTGAAAATCAGGAGGCATTTGCCTCTACTATGGGGTTACTGCTTAGCTATGCCCTGAATATAACAGGGCTTCTAACTGGTGTGCTTAGACTTGCAAGTCTTGCAGAAAATAATTTTAATTCTGTTGAACGGGTAGGAACATATATTGATTTGCCTTCTGAGGCAGCTCCTGTTATTGAAAGCAACCGTCCCCCTCCTGGCTGGCCTTCATCAGGTTCTATCAAGTTTGAAGATGTGGTGTTGCGTTACCGACCTGAACTTCCTCCTGTCCTGCATGGTGTCTCCTTCACAGTACCTCCTAGTGACAAGGTTGGAATAGTTGGACGAACTGGGGCAGGGAAATCGAGCATGCTTAATGCATTATTCCGTATTGTAGAACTCGAGAGGGGGAGAATATTAATTGATGGCTGTGATGTTGCCAAATTTGGACTTACTGATTTGCGTAAAGTTCTGGGAATCATACCGCAAGCACCTGTTTTATTCTCAGGTATGTTTCATGTAGTCTTAGTTCCAGTTGGCTTTCTATCGTTACAGTTTTGCTCAATGGTCAATTTTCTCAACTTTCTCCTCTGCCCAGTGCCCACACACTTTTATGGAATTTGAAGGGTTTATTTGACAAGGTACAAGACAAGTTGATGGGGTTATATTGGGATTTTGTTTGAGAATTGCTTCCGTCCTGTTCTCTAGTTTCTCGTCAGATGTATCATACGGAGAAAGATAATTTAAATATGTAGATATACATTTTACTGTCTCCCATCTAAGAGAGGTATATGATAGAAAATAATAAATCTAAGAATTTAGTTGGCGCCTTTTAATTGTTAATCTTTTGAAACTACCACTATTACTGTTATTCATCACCCTTGAGATGACTTTTATTTTTGGTAGATAAATTGCTTTTTAGTGTTTTTAGCACCGAATCAATGCCATCAACTCTCAACATCATCTTGTCAAATAAAATCCTACAATTTAGTAAGCTAGGATTTTTATTGCCTGTGCCTTTCTTAAGACCCCCTATCCAAACACCCTTCAATGTTTGGTTATCAATTGTTTTTGTTGTAAATGCAGATCTGACGGGAGTTAGTGGTATTATCATTTTGGGGCCCAAATTGTAAGGCCCAAAGTGTAAGGGGGTAGGGGTTAATAATTATTGAAGTTATAGGTCCTTTATATAAAGTAGATAGATGAAGATTATAGTGGATCATGTCCAACAAATAGAATCGTAAAGAGCAATGCAGGACACATCAGGAAAAAACAAAGAGTAATGTAGGAATAGGAAAAAGGAAAGGGTAAGAGTATGTGGGATGGAGGAAAGAGAAAGGTGTAAAGAGTATATCGGACACAGAATAAGAAAAGTGTAAACAGTGAATGCGAACTAAATGAAACTATACAAAGAATGATAACATCTATGCTTTTATAATACTAACCAATTTGAAATTGTTCAGTCATGGGGCCTACAAAGCCTTCAATCAATATAAGATATGTTTTCTTTTCTCTTTTTGAAATTGTTTCCCTATAGGTTGTACAGTAGAGTATATATGTATATAAAATACTAATATTCTTATAGTATATCAAATCTTACCATTAACACAAGTATGTTATAAACGAGTCTTGTTTAAAAGTATATTTCTTGTTAAATCTAATGATGATTATTTAAATGTGTTGAGTAGTTTGTGCTTACACTCATCTTTAACGCTCTTTAATGCACAATATTGACCAATAGTATCTTTAACCGCATATAAATAAGATTTTTGAATAATTAATATTTTGAAAGCATCCATTGAAATGAATAAAATAAGATCTCACAAGATAACATTTTTTTCGTTTGTATCAATTTCCACATATGATCATACTATTTTAACTTTGACCATATGAACGATGGTGTTAAAACAAAGTTGTATTATATTGACCGCGCGTTGTAAAGGTTTTCAAATATATCGAACCGATACTACCCGCATCATAGCGGTGTTTAAAAACCATTTTTAAGCCGATTTAAGCGATATTTCGTGGTCTTGGCGATATATGGTTGTACGAAAACCACATCTTCTAGGTTACTGCGATACCGTGAGCGTTACCACGATCGCAACCAAAACCACATTTTCAAACCATGATATGAACAACAACCATCACCATAGAAAGAGAATGTAAGGAGCATAATCTATTAATTTCACGTGTTTTCTTGCAAAACCATAAGTCAACCATTTCTCATTTTAACACTTTATTTTATTATCCAACATAATACGTACTCTCTCCGTCCCATAAAGCTTTATACACTTGATCGGGCACGTATTTAGATGATAAGTTGTTGTTGGTTATCAATTGTATTTTATTAAAAAGGTAGATCTGATAGGAGTTAGTCGAGTATTATTTTATTTGGATATGAGAGAGTAGTGAGCTATGGTTGAAAAGTCTAAAGAATAAAGTAGTGATGGACCATGTCCAAAAATAGAAGTGTATTGCTTTTGGGACAAATGTAAAGCTTTCTGGGACGGAGGGAGTACTTATTTTATTTGAGGGGGCTCTATATTTTCCTAGTGTACGAAATGTAGACATAAAATATCTCAGAGTTTCATTATAATGCTAGGGCATTGTACTTTCTTCGGCTAGTATTATGATAGAAAAGAGGAGATAGTGGTGAGACTGTTTTGGTGTTGTTGTTGTATTGCTAAAGATGACCTCTAACTCATGAATACTTGGATCCTGCACCCAAAAAAAATTCATTGTCTTACATTCTCCTTTTTGTCGTAAAGGCACAAATAACGGGGAAATCTTTTGCTTGAAAGAAATGTTCCTTGGATCTTTCAGGGACATGCTGTGGAGGCATCTAATTTTAGTAGAATTGCTACCTGAGCAAAATGCTGTTTTCTTTTTCTTTTATTTATTGTACAGCTAAATTTTAATGTTCAGTAATTATTTCATCGTGACACAAACTGAGTTACTTATATGCTTAACAGCTATTCCGTGCTTGTGGTATTCATCTAGTTTGTCATGGATGATCGCTGATCAATATTTACTCTTTGTTTTATATTCTAAAGACTGTATAATGTAGTGGTAGTGATGCTAGGAATGTCTTATGGTCCAAACAATTAAATCTATAACAATTGTGAAGTTCCCAACCTCTGGACTTTGGGGTTCTCTCTTGCTGGAGGAGTTTTAATAAGCGTTGGTTTTCTATCATCACTAGGAACTGTGAGGTTTAATCTTGATCCTTTCAATGAGCACAATGATGCTGACCTTTGGGAAGCGTTGGAGAGGTCCCATTTGAAGGAAGTCATTAGGAGGAATCCTTTAGGCCTGGATGCCGAGGTATGTTATCTTACATGCTGGATTTGCTTCGTTTTACATCTAGAGTAACTTTGCAAGTTATAAGTAACAAAGGGATCGTTCCTCATCACTCAATCGGTTGTAAATACTTTGAAGTCATTTGATTTAAGTTGTATGATACACTTAAGATTTGTCATATTTCAAATAATCATATTCATCGTAAAATTGACAACAAAAACTTGAACTATGGATCTGTTTGTTTTTGTTTCCAGCTGTTGGAAAGTAGACAAAGTACTTTTGAGTTTTCTATCGTTTTAATTATAAAATTAAACATGATAAAATTACGTATAACTAGTTTAAGTTCACTGTTGAACCTGAATTATATGACTTTACAAATCTTAAAATGAAAATTTGCAAACGGGCACTCATCTGTAACGAACTAACGATCTCTACTATTTGTGTTTTCTTTATTTATTTCTTATGCCGAACGAATCTCTTTTATATATATATCTTTTCAATTTCATAAAAACATAAAACTCGAAAAAGAAAACGATAATAAATAGGCCCAAGTGTCCTCATATAATATTTTCTATTAATAATTTTTAATATCTATAAAGGAATAGGAGGCAGACACCAAAAATATATTAATATATCTTTTCATGTTTCCGAAAAGACCTACAAAAAGTCATTTAAATATGGACGTATATTGTTGTAAACATGCGTCTTGTGCAAGTAGTGAATTTTTTATTTCCTTAAGATCGTGATGGTGGTTTTCCTATGAGCCTAAATCTCTCTCCCCCTCTCTCTCTCTCTCTCTATATATATATATATAGAAAAATGATAAATAGTTGTATACAAGTACCTAAGACGGAAATTTAAGTAACTTTCATAATCATACATCACTAACACCGATTCACTAGTGATTTTGGCATAAATTTCCAACTTAATACCAATTTTTAGGCAATGTATCAATCTTATTTAGGTTTGTATGTATCATTACTTATAAATGTATATATTAATTGATTTTAATTCATTTTTATTTTTATACTTGTATATCAATACATATACCACCTTTCTTTCAGCGATATTACAATATTTAATATTTAATTGTGCTTAGATGTACGATGCCAAACCACTATTGAAAAGAGATGTTAAAAATGATTTTCCCTAAGGTCTTTTTAGTTTTGAAATTTGAGATGGCTCTTTCCGGCTACAAGAAATCAAACAGGCACGACTGATTACCAAGGGCTTGTTCTCTCGACTGAATTATTCAGATTTTACTACACTGAAATTGTTTTCCCTAATAAAAACAATTTTTTGGTTAATCCTGAATTTATAAATAAAATTTATTTTCCCCTATTTAAACTACTGATTATTGCTGATGAAACTAATATATGTTGATTTTTCTAGTGCTTTTGTGTTATGCAGTAAATTTTTTACGAGAATCGGGGCTAGCTCAGTTGGCTAGAGCCTTTCTCCCAGTTTCTCATTCTGCCTACGTGGTTCTTTTACTGCTCGAAAACTAAATTTCACTGACTTTACTGACTTTTTCTGATTGAAAGATGAAACTGATTTGTATAGATTATAACTGTTGTTTCCAATAACTAACTTTTTTTGAAGAGAACAGTGCGTAAAGGTCATCTGGCATGGTGTATCTCTTTTTATCTCAGCCCATTCGTAATTTGCGTTTTCTTGGTGCCACAGATTTGGAAGGAAATACTGTTTTTCTAATATTTGTTGTTTACGCAGGTCTCTGAGGCTGGGGAAAACTTCAGTGTTGGGCAGCGGCAACTACTGAGTCTTTCACGGGCTCTGCTACGAAGGTCGAAGATTCTAGTTCTTGATGAGGCAACAGCCGCTGTTGATGTGAGAACTGATGCTTTAATCCAGAAAACAATACGAGAAGAATTTAAATCATGTACAATGCTCATAATTGCGCATCGACTCAACACTATTATTGACTGTGATCGCATCCTTCTTCTTGAAGCTGGGAAGGTATGTTCTTCAACACTGTAATTAACTTACCTTAAAGTGTTAACTACCTCCTTTATATTGTTATTTGCTTTGAACATAGCTTCGAAGATATTGGTGCACTTTCAAACGGTACATCGAGTTGATGAATTAAAAGGTGGGTTTCGTTGGTTTTGGTGGCGTGGGGTTGGATTTAGGTGGTTTCTGTGGTGGTTTCGTGGATGGAGGTGGCATTGGGTGGTGGTGGCCGTGGTTTTTGTGGTGGTGGCGGTGGGTTATGTGGTGGTTTTGTGGATGGAATTGGTGGCTGTTTATATGCTTAATAATATGCTTAAACATGATTAAGAAATTTTACCTAGGAATCCGTTTCAATCAAAGTGTGGCATCTATTTTGAAACGGAGGAAGTATTATTTTTGTTTTTTTGTCCTATTCCCTTCATATTTTATAGAAGATTAGCAAGAGTTGGCGTTAAGATTACTAGATATGGGTTATGGATCCACTGCATGAACTAACTAAATTTGATTGAGATAGTATTCAATCATATTGATATCATCTTTCTGTCACCCAAGCAATCGCAAATGAACATCTTTGCTTGCTTGACCTACAAGAAACCTCTAAGAACCATGGATGCTTTCAGTTAATTAACCTAAGCTGACCCAGAAAAGGGAGTGTTTAAGAACATAGAGAAGTTTGCGTTGATTGCTTGGCTGAGTGATTGATGTGGCTAACAACTGGATATCAGGGATGACTTACTTAATAGTTATAATTATATGAACATGTAGGTTTAGATGTAGCTGAACTAGCAGAGAGAAGAATATTTCTCAAAAACTGTAGATACTTAACTTGGTAGCAACGTAAACCCTCTCCTTACCAAGAAGCTCAAGTTTTTTCTTACTGTATTATGATAAGTTGCAGAGACTTATGTGACATGATGTTTATTTCCTAAACGTTCGGAATTAGTGCAAGGTAGCGGAACTCTACCAATGTCGAGCCTCTAATCATGTTGAGTTAGTGGATATATATGTCGAGGCATTCTCTGATTGGCTATTTTGGATGGAATACATGCCTTGAATCTTTCTTTTTCCCTCTTTATAATCTTTTGTATACGAGGATGCAAATTTGGTAAATGATGGAGATATTTCTGAATTTTATATACTACATCCGTTCCAAATGTATTGCAACCTTTGATATTTTGCACTATTCATACACTCTCTTTTGACCTTCTTTTGTGATTTATACATAATGATAAATATAGTCATGTGTGATCTTGTTAGATTCGTCTCGATTTATGCTTAATTAATATCAACTTTTTATAATTTTTACTTAAATAAAATTAGAGATAGTAGCGTTTCAAGTAGTGCGTTGGGAGGCGTAAAACTCCCTATGTTGCAATACATATGAAATGGAGGTAGTACATATTAATCCACTTACAAAGTGCGTAGATATGTTGGAAGCCAGTTCTTTACCATGCCCTATCATATATGGTGTTCGTAGTCCAATGTTGTTTTATAACTATCTTGCCTGTTGTTTGAAAGTTATACTCCTCTTTCAGGTCCTAGAATATAATACCCCTGAAAAGCTTCTCCTAAATGAAGAAAGTGCCTTCTCTAAGATGGTTCAAAGTACTGGAGTTGCAAATGCTCAATATTTGCGCAGCCTTGTACATAGAGTTGAAGAAGACAATACGTCAACTGGAGATGATAATAGGCTAGATGGACAGAGGAGGTGGTTGGCATCTTCTCGGTGGGCAGCTGCAGCTCAATTTGCCCTTGCTGTTAGTTTAACCTCATCACAGAATGACCTTCAACATTTGGAGGTTGAAGATGAGGATAATATTCTGAGGAAGACAAAGGATGCAGTCATAACTCTGCAGGGCGTTTTGGAGGGAAAGCACGATAAAGCTATCGAAGATACTCTCGATCAGTACCAAGTTCCTAGAGATAGATGGTGGTCGTCTTTATATAAAGTGGTTGAAGGTAAATCAATCTTCATTTCGTACCATATATACTGTTGAATTTCACATAGAGTTCCAGAAGCGGGAGGTATGCCTTTTCACTTCCAGCAAGGTCAACTTTTTTTAATTTCGCCAAGTATGTCACCTATACATGGTCTTACGACTTTGAGGCGACCTGTTTCTGGTAAACAGTCTGGTCAGTTTGATCCAGTTTGATTACCATTTTGATCAAAAACTTTATTGTTTAAAAGAAATTAATCCTTTCTACACTAGAAAAAACGTATTCTCGTGATATGTATCCAAAACATTTTTTTGAATTAGGTTTAATATTTCCAATTGAATAAGTAAGATTCATGGATGAAGATAGAGAAAAGGATTTCTAATCGTAACAATATCCTTCTATTTTTGTTAGTAGGGAGAAGCAAAATAGCTATTAAACAATGACTTTACTTTTTTAGAGGCTTCAATCAAAAACTAGTACGTACTAGTGTTGAAAGCAATACCCAAATCTGAGTAGCAAAGTTCAAGTCACTGGGGCTCACCCCAATTTCTACCTAACTTCTGGAATCAGAATATTTACTTTAACCCGTTTTATGTGGTTTATCTTCTTAAAAGCCAATTCCTATTTGAACCAAATTTTGCTATCCTTTTTTGTCACAGGTCTTGCTGTTATGAGTAGGTTGTCTCGAAGTAGGCTTCATTACCCTCATTACAATTTTGAAGACAAGTCTATCGATTGGGATCATGTTGAAAGTTCAGAGAAATCTTGAGTTGGTTGTTTGTAATTTTTGATGATTTATGTGACCATCATTGCTAATTTGCTATGTATTCAGTCTCACCTAAAAGTACAATTTTCGATTTCTGTGTAATGTGAATTGCAATTTTGTACCTTTTTGAGTATATAGAACAATAAAACTTAGTGGTTTCACTCTATTGCAATCGAAATAATTATTCTAATGTGGAAGCTTGTAGAGCAGTGAATGCCTGACTTATTTATGGAATGATTGACAATAAATCAAAATTATAACGGATCTTTAAATAGTAATCCGCGGGTTATCTCAAATTGCATGGCTTTTACACGGTACTCTCTTTTTTTCGGTTGCCTTACTCATGACAATTTACTAAGATATAAATTATAATTTAGGTCGCAAGTTCTAATTTATTTGCACCTCTAATTCGGAAGTGAAATAACTATCTTTTTTTATCTTTTATATCTTTTTTCTATCTTTTTAAGCCGGTCTATGATTTTTTGATACTTAAAATTCTTATGGTTTACCCTTTTTCAGCCAAAAAAGGGGTAGGATTATAATTTCATGTGAAAACGAATTCATCTCCTTTTCTTATCTAATAAAGATAACAGAGATTTCTCTTTTAGTTGTCATATCTTATTTACTTTAGTTATTCTTATGAAAAACATGTCCTCTTTAAATTCATATATACAAGGCGCGTGCGAAATAAGACAATGGAAGGATTTTAGAGAAATTGTATTATATTCTTGTTTTTTAACGAACAGAAGGTAAAAGGTATATCTTGGTGTATCTACTTCTACGTACACCCAAAATATCTTAGCCAAATGAGTCTGAGTTAGCCAAATGAGTGTGAATCTTCAAAATTAGTATGCGTTTTCAAAATGAGTTTATGTTTTCCAAATGAGTATGAGTTTTCCAAATAAGTATGAGTTTTTCTAATGAGTATGAGTTATCGAAATATTGATTAGGTAGCCAAATGAGTATGGAGCCAAATGAGATAAGTTTTCCAAATGAGTACGAGTTACTTAAATGGGTATGAAGCCTAATGAGTAAGAGTACGAGTTCGTCAACTGAGTATGAGTTGGGTGTGATATTATTTAGTTATATATCTATTACATTTATATATTTACAAAATAAGCATACTCATTCGAGTTTTATGCAAATGGCCGGAAATCTCCCCGAGGTTAACACATCAGCCTCTCTAAGTCAACACTAACAGAGAAAAGCTTTGGAGACAAAGCACGTACTCAGGAGAGAAGAGATAGAAAGAAGGAATGTCTTTTTTGTGTTTGAAACAGCAATAGAAGGTCTGTTTATGTAGAAAATAAATACACCACAAAGTACGGAAGGTAATCAATAGGCAGAGGAAATCAAGGGCCACAATAAATAGCAATTAGGATTGTGACGGTAAAAACGTTTCAGTCCATCAAGTTGTCGTTACACACACTTGGGCCCGGGTCCAAAAAGACAAGCTCCAGCTCCACTCTTCCCAGAACCTAGAACCCAGATCCCAAATATCAGGCCCATGCCCAGCTCGAGCCTGGTCCGGGCGGGCAGCGCGCACGTGCGTGTGTGTAGTAGCAAGCCCAAGCCCAAGCGTGATCTCCAACCACAAAAGTTAACCATGTAACCAACTCAAACAATAAGGAGAGAAAGAGAGTGAATAAACAAGGGAAAACCCCCTTCCATAGGTGATATGGGACCTTTGGTTAAAACCCAAAAATGGTTTACAGGCCTCAATTCCAACAATAATGCCCCACAAAGGCTCTGGCAAGCAAAAGAAATTCCAGGGTAAGGAAAGGGAAGTACCTAAGCATCAACATCTTTTAATTAGATTTGATACATAGTGAAATGAGGCAACAACTTACTTTCTAGTGAGTGAATTTCTCTTGAACTTACTTTCCGTTGAGACCCCCACAACACATACCTACCTTAAGAACGTGTAGTGTCCACGATACAACACAAGCGCTTTATAGCCATGCGCACACCTTGGGTATTATAAGTGCTCTAGAAAGACAGCCCAATCTTTCATAGAAGGCGGCTTAACCTCCACACTTACATAGGTAGTCCATCAAGTGTTCCTCAATAACACCACCCCGAAGGGATATGGAACCATTAAGAGCAAAAACTCAACCTCACAATATATAAATCCATCAAGTGCGTCTCAATAGCACCACCAAATAGGCTATGGATTTACAAAACACTACCAACACGCCATATGGATGAATAATGTAGTGCAAGTTAATATTCTATGGCTTCGTTTGACCACAAACGGGTATCCACCATAAACTCTCAACTAATGGGCCTTAGACCCATCCCTCTCGACGACTCTAGGACAAATCTCCCAGATAATTCCTTAGTAAATGGATCAACAAGATTTCTTTCAGACATCACATAGTCCTAAAAAATTACCCCATTTTTCAGGAGTTGTTTCACAACTCTTTGTCTGATCCGTATGTGTCTTTTCTTACCATTGTAGACACTTTTCTTAGCAACACTAATGGCTACTTGAGAATCACAATGAAGAGAAACAGAAACACCTTGCCCTCCCCATAACGGAACATCAGACAACAAGTTTCTCAATCACTAAGCTTCTTGCCCTACCAACTCGAGGGCAATGAATTCAGACTCCATGATGGATCGTGCTATACAAGTTTGTTTCGAAGACTTCCACAATATAGCACCACCACCAAGGGTAAACACGTAAGCACTACTTGAACTAATCTCATTGTTACCGGAAACCCAATTTGCATCACAAAATCCTTCAAGTACAGCAGGAAATTTAGAATAATGCAAACATAGATCAACAGTTCCTTTCAGGCATCTAAGAAGACGGTGAAGAGCATTCCAATGTTCATTACTAGGGTTATGAGTATACCGACTCAGTCTACTAATTGCATAAGCTATGTCAAGTCGAGTACAGTTCATGAGGTACATCAATCTACCTATGACTTTCGCATATTCACCGTGAGAAACACTTTCTCCTAAGCTCTTAGTCAAATGAATACTAGGGTTATAAGGCGTACTCACTGGAACAACATCAAAGGAGTTAAACTTTTTAAGCCCCTTTTCCATATAATGAGACTGACTTAGGGAAATACGACCAAAGGTTTTCTTAAGTCTTACTCCTAAAATAACATCAGCTTCTCCCAAATCCTTCATCTCAAATTTCGATGCCAAGAAAAGTTTATTATCATTAACAACCTTTAAATTGTTACCAAAACTCAGCATGTCATCCACATACAGACATATGATTACACGATCTTATCCTATCAGTTTTGAATAAACACAAGAGTTAGATTTGTTGACAATGAAGTCATTCCCAACCATCACTACCACCATTCCATCCCCACCAAGACAACTGACACGATCGTTGCACGTGCCAAATTAGAACCTAACTTAGCCTAATATAGGTTAAGAAAGGGTTGATTCCAGGAGGAAGCAACGTTTTGTCAAAGTTTGAATGCGATTAAGCGAGCTAAGTCTATTTTTGGGGGGTTTTGATATTAATGATAAACTAAAACTATGAACTAATTAGCTAACAATTAAACTAAATGGTTTGGTTTAAACTATAATAAGAAGACATTAGGGTAGGGGAATCACAAGTTAACCATAAACTAACCTATTTGTCAAGCCAAATGGATTCATTAGGGTCGATTAGGGGACTAAGTCACTCAAATGATTCCTAATAACTCTCTCGAGCTAATTAGGAGGACCTAATTAACCAATTTTACCTATTCTCATGGTGAAATTATTCGACCAAGTATTTCCACAACTCATAGTGATTCGATTAGTCTCCTAGGAAGTCAATCACCTATTCTCATGGTGAGGTCAACCTATTGACTAGCCTAAGGTCTATCCAAGGTTTCATTTCTTAATCCTTCCCCTTGGATTCCTATAACAAGTTCAAATGGTGATCAATTAAATAAACATGACAATGAAATTAGCTAGATAACATAATCTCACCTAAATCTAACCCCCAAGCTTGACTTTTAAGGTCAACTAATGATCAATTAGGTTATCTCCTTCCCCTAGCTAGTAAACTACTCATTAGCCATGAAAAGCATGAAATAAGAAGCTTGAAGAAACAATAGTGATTCAAAATGGTGGAACTCATCTCAACAAGTCTAATAAACAACTAATCAATACTAATCAATGCTAAATCCAAATGAAGAAAGTATTAAAACAAATAAAGAGAAGAGATAGAAGAAATACTCAAAGATGGATGGAAATCAAATGCAAAACTCCATTAAAATAGTTTCAATCTTCAATCTTCAACTTCTAGATCTAGTTTCTCTCTCTAAACATTCAACTTCTCTCAAAGTACTAAGGGCAAAACCGTAAAACATAAAACTGAAATCGTCCGAAAGAAACCAAAGTTGTCCGAAATCGTCCGAAATTGCAGTGGAGAGACCCGCTCCAAAAACAGTGGAGCGCCCGCTACAAGTTCACTCTAGCCCCGCTCCATATCCGCTGCTTCTCTACTTCAATTCTTGGACTATGGAGCGATCGCTCCTTAGTAAATGGAGCGACCGCTCCCCTGTTCTTGTCCCATTTCTTTGCGCCTAAGCAAGCAACACTTAAGAGAAGGTTAGATAAGGGGAGGGGGGATGCAAATGCTTATGCAATGAGCTAAATGCAACCTACTTAGATGCAAATGCACTAAAAACTAAAGCAAAACATGAAATCATGAAAAGGATGCAAATGGGAAAGAAAAGGAAGCTACATGGCCTAAAATGCAACTAAATGACCTAGAACTACTCCTAATTAGTGAGTCTACAACCCACTTATCAAATTCCCACAATCTTGCCAATTGCTTGTCCTTAAGAAATCAACAATCCCAAGAAAACAAATGTATGCACTAAAACTAGAAATAGCATCACAAAGCCAAAGTCCTCATCTCATGAGAGGTGTCAAGGTAAAGGGAAATCCTGACCATCTTTCGAAACTTATAACCATCCTTTCTTATCCACAAGTTAGGGGTCGAAGGGGGGGTTAACACGGTCGTTGCACTTGCCAAATTATAAACCTAACTTAGCCAATATAGGGTAAGAAAGGGTCGATTCCACGAGGAAGCAAGGATTAGCAAGGTTTGAAAGTAATTAAGCGAGCTAAGCCTATTTTTAGTGATTTTTGAGATTAATTGATCAACTAAGAAACCAAGAACTAGTTAGCTAACAATTAAACTAAATGATTGGGTTTAACAATAATAAGAAGACACTAGGGATAGGGGAATCACTAGTTAACCAAATGCTAACCTATTTTTCAAGCCAAGGGGATTCATTAGGATCAACTAAGGGACTAAGTCACTCATATGTTTCCTAATTACTCTCTCGAGCTAATTAGGAGGACTTAATCAACCAATTTTACCTATTCTCATGGTAAAATCAATCGATCAAGTATTTCCACAACTCGTAGCCTTTCGATTAAGGTCCTAGGAAGCCTAACACCTATTTCTCATGGTGAAGTCAACCTATTGACTAACCTAAGGTCCATCAAAAGCTTTATCTCTCAATTCTTCACTTTTGATTCCCTAATCTAATTCAATTGATGATCAAGCAATTAAACAAGCAATTAAATAGGCTAGACAACCTAATTTCACCTAAATCTAACCCCTTAGCTTGACTTTTGAGGTCAACTCATGATCAACCTAGGTCATCCCCTTCCCCTAGTTACGAAATTAATCTAAAGCCATAAAAGAAGTAAAATAAAAGGCTTGAGATATTAATGGAAGATCAACAATAGTGGAAAACATGAAAACAAAGCAAGGACGAACTAATCACTACTAATCAAAGGCTAAAACAAAATAAAGCAAGTAATAAAGCTAATAAAGGAAAGAGATAGAAGAAATACTCTAAATAGATGAAAAGCAATGGAAAAACTCCATGGAAATACCTTCAATTTGATTTCAAGATCTACTTTATCTCTCTAAAAACTACTTCTCTCTCTAAAGTTCTCTATCTAATTAAGCTAATTATCATTCAGAAATAAAAACATTCATTATTATTACAAAAATGGGTTTTTATACCCCAAAGTACTAAGTGCAAAACCATAAAACACAAAATCGAAACCGTCCAAGAAAACCGATACAAAACCGAAATCGATCGATACAAAACCGAAACCGAAATACCAAAATTTGGGCATGGAGCGCCCGCTCCTTGTAATATGGAGCGCCCGCTCCTGGGACGCTCCGAGTTCCTGTTTCCTTCTCTTTACTTCTTGACCCATGGAGCGCCCGCTCCCTCTCCTATGGAGCGCCCGCTCCTCTGTTTGGAGCCTCTTTCTTGCTTGTATATTTTCAAAACACTCCAAGTAAACATTAGATGGGGGAGGGAGTATGCATATGCAAATGCAATAACCTATATGCACCCTAACTATATACAAATGAGCTAAACTAAATGCTAAACATGAGATTACAAGAAATGATGAAAAAGGGAAAGAAAAGAAAACTAAATGGCCTAAAATGCATCTAAATGCCCTAAAACTACATGCAAATAAGTGAACCTAAAGTCCACTTATCAAATTCCCCCAAGCTTGCCAATTGCTTGTCCTCAAGCAATTAACAATCTCAAGGAAACCTATGCAATAATAAAAACTAAGAAAGGCATCACGAAATCAAGGTCCTCGTCCTAATAGAGGTGTCAAGGCAATGGGAGAACTCGACCAACTTTCAAAGCTTATAGCTGTCTTTCCTTATCCACAAGTTAGGGGTCAAAGGAGTGGTCTAAGCTAGTGTGCAAAGAAAATGATCGTCCTAGAGGTCCCTCAACTATCACACAAGCCCTCATTGATCCTAAGTGAAACGTTTCCCTACAAAATGTAAAAACTCGCTCAACCTTGTACCAATCATGCCCCACAAGCTCACATGATCCCCCAAGCTAGCCTATTTATTCACTAGTTAACTTCTTTTGATTGCAAGGGCCCTAGACTACCTCCTCACGTGGTCCACCTCTCACTCGATAGTCATGTTTCTGAGGCACGGTACCGAGCACTCGGTATGAGACGCGATAAGAGGGTAAGGTAGCTCATACCAAAGGCATTGGAGCATCTCTAGGGGCCAAAGCATGAATTTTTTTATAAATATAGGCTACTAGCCTTGTGGGCTCTTATGCACCACTTATTTGATCCGATAGGCCAAAAGGGCTCTTTTTTTCTTTTCATTTTTTTTTTCATTTTTCATTTTTTTGGTTTAGTTTCCTCTTTTTTTTTAAAGGCTACTAGCCTTCCACTTTATTGAGCTAGAAGGGTTCTCAAGGTCGCTAAAGGGCTTATCCAAGGTCAAATGAGAGAGTAAATACTTTTTATAGGGAAATAGTGACACTAATTCACGCTAAAGGCGAGTCTCGGACAATCGAGGGTCTATTTGTAACAAGACCTAGGCATCCAAGCTTAAAGCACCCCTAATACTCCTAACGAGCACATAAGGCATTCAAGATACTACACCTCCACTCAAAAGCCAAGTTTCCAACCTCTAACCTCTAAAATTGTCATATAGAGTCATTCATTAACTAAGTGATGCAAAATCTTTTTTTCTATTTTTGATTTTTTTTCTTATTACCCTATATGCAACCTAAATGCAACCTAAATGCAACCTAAATGCAATCTAAATGCCACCTAAAAGGAAAATAAACAAACTAAAATGCTCTCTCCCCCAAGCTTAAATGAAGTGTTGTCCTCAATGCTTCAAACAAGTCAAAAAGGAAAGGGGAAGGGGGGAGGGAAGGAAATGAAAGGAAAATAAAAAGCAAAAAAAAAGAAAAAAAGAAGAAAACTATTTACAAAGAGGAATTGAGGTGTCTATAAATAACACATCAACGATCGCAATGACTTGTCATATGCAACCGCACACAATTCCGAAAAGACCAAATAGGCAATAGCAAGAAGCCAAGCATGCATAAAGTAATACATTACTATATGCCTAAATGGGGAGAAAAGCAAAAAGGTGGGGGAATGAGAACAAAAATCAAGAAAATAAGAAGAATCAAAACCAAAATAAAAAGAAGAAAAAGATAATGAAGAAAAACTATCACTACTATACACCTTTGCTCTCATGGAGTCAACAAGAACATCCGGAGGGTCAAGAGAGATGGGAGACTCCTTGAGTGGTTGTGATTTGGGAACAAAAGAAAAAGAAATAGGGAAAGAAGGAATGAGATCAAGCCTCCTTGAAAAAGGGATGTGAGGGGGTCGAATAGGAACAACTTCCACACTTAAAACCTCACTCACATCACATAATCTCTCCGGATTGACTCTTTCACATGCTCCCTCAACCTCATATTTCTCTCCTTGTTCATCATTGACATTTCCAACCACAAGTAAAGGCTCTTCTCTCACAAGGGAATCGTGGTCATTTGATGATTGAGGTGGGATGGAAGAAAAGTGAACATTGGAGTCAATAAGGGAAGGAGGGGTAAAAAGGGAATCAAGGGATTCACAAATGTCCTCATAATCCTCACCTTCCTCCTCATGAATCGGATTAATCCAACCTAGGTTTGACTCATCCTCATCATCACTACTCCAAAACTCATGAACATAAGGTACATGATTATCCCTAGATGCATTTTCATTCTCTTCATAGGAAGAATCACCATCATCCTCAATCAAAGACCTAGATTCATAGACATCATTTTCACCCTCTTTTTCCTTTTCATCTCTATTGGACTCTTCACGCTCATCCTCACATCCTTGAGACCTCTCTAGGGCATCTTCCTTCCACCTAGATTCAAGAGAGTCACGTCTACTCACCAACTTCTTGATTTGATCAAATAAATCACAATATTGCTCTCCTCCCTTCTCATAATACTTGAGCTCCTCAAAACTATCCTCAATAAGATTATCATATTCCACAAGCATTTGAGGAATAAAATCATGCAATTTTGGGCTAGAATCAAGTAGAGAAGAGCTTTGGTTATCAACAAGGGGAGAAGCGTCATTGTAAGTCCCAACATTAAGCATATGACAATTCATATCATCCCAACTAGAAGAAGGAGGGGGAGTATCATGACTAGGCATGTGAGAAATTGAATTGCTAGCAAAAGAGATTTCATTGTGATTAATGCAATCATTAGATAAATAAGAATCATAACTCATAGAATGCATTTCATCACAACTAGGAGAAAGAGGTGGAGGCATACCTTGGTCCGGTTGAACTAACCTAAGATCCGTGCCCATGTCCCACTCATACGTTTCTTGAGCTAGCCAATTGTAATAATCCCAAGCTTTATTCAAGGAAAGAGCTTGAAATTCTCCATGATGCATATCCTCAACCACGCATCGAGTGAAATCATTCAAACCGGCATAGATTACTTCACAAACCTCCCATAACTCACAACTATAGTTGATTGGAAGAGAATCTTCCACCCTAGTGTAATACCTCCAAAATGACTCGTTCTCGAATTGAGGAATCGAGAAACCTGCCATTCTTGAAAATGTGCCCCAAGATGCAATTGCTTACAAAATCATAGCTAAGCAAGAGGTTAGCAATAACAAGAATTTCATCATTAGAGGCGGAGGGAAAAAGAAAAAAAGAAAAGAAGGATAAAGGGTGACTTAGACTTGAAAATCGACATCCAAATCAATGTAATCAGTTGCTTCCCCCGGCAACGGCGCCAAAATTTGACACGGTCGTTGCACGTGCCAAATTATAAACCTAACTTAGCCAATATAGGGTAAGAAAGGGTCGATTCCACGAGGAAGCAAGGATTAGCAAGGTTTGAAAGTAATTAAGCGAGCTAAGCCTATTTTTAGTGATTTTTGAGATTAATTGATCAACTAAGAAACCAAGAACTAGTTAGCTAACAATTAAACTAAATGATTGGGTTTAACAATAATAAGAAGACACTAGGGATAGGGGAATCACTAGTTAACAAAATGCTAACCTATTTGTCAAGCCAAGGGGATTCATTAGGATCAACTAAGGGACTAAGTCACTCATATGTTTCCTAATTAATCTCTCGAGCTAATTAGGAGGACTTAATCAACCAATTTTACCTATTCTCATGGTAAAATCAATCGATCAAGTATTTCCATAACTCGTAGCGATTCGATTAAGGTCCTAGGAAGCCTAACACCTATTCTCATTGTGAAGTCAACCTATTGACTAACCTAAGGTCCATCAAAAGCTTCATCTCTCAATCCTTCACTTTTGATCCCCTAATCTATTTCAATTGATGATCAAGCAATTAAACAAGCAATTAAATAGGCTAGACAACCTAATTTCACCTAAATCTAACCCCCTAGTTTGACTTTTGAGGTCAACTCATGATCAACCTAGGTCATCCCCTTCCCCTAGCTACTAAATTACTCTTAAGCCATAAAAGAAGTAAAATAAAAAGCTTGAGATATTAATGGAAGATCAACAATGGTGGAAAACATGAAAACAAACCAATAGGCAACTAATTACTACTAATCAAAGGCTAAAACAAAATAAAGCAAGTAATAAAGCAAATAAAGGAAAGAGATAGAAGAAATACTCTAAATAGATGAAAAGCAATGGAAAAACTCCATGGAAATACCTTCAAAAGCTTCAATTTGGTTTCAAGATCTACTTTATCTCTCTAAAAACTATTTCTCTCTAAAGTTCTCTCTCTAATTAAGCTGATTATCATTCAGAAATAAAAACATTCATTATTATTACAAAAATGGGTTTTTATACCCCAAAGTACTAAGGGCAAAACCATAAAATACAAAATCGAAACCGTCAAAAAACTGATACAAAACCGAAATCGACCAATACAAAACCGAAACCGAAATACCAAAATCTGGGCATGGAGCGTCCGCTCCTTGTAATATGGAGCGCCCGCTCCCTGCTCGCTCCTGGGTAGCTCCAAGTTCATGTTTCCTTCTCTTCACTTCTTGACCTATGGAGCGCCCGCTCCCTCTCCTATGGAGTGTCCGCTCCTCTGTTTGGAGCCTCTTTCTTGCTTGTATATCTTCAAAACACTCCAAGCAAACATTAGATGGGGGAGGGAGTATGCATATGCAAATGCAATAACCTATATGCACCCTAACTATATGCAAATGAACTAAACTAAATGCTAAACATGAGATTACAAGAAATGATGAAAAAGGGAAAGAAAAGGAAACTAAATGGCCTGAAATGCATCTAAATGCCCTAAAACTACATGCAAATAAGTGAACCTAAAGTCCACTTATTAGTGGTCTAAGCTAGTGTGCAAATAAAATGATCGTCTTAGAGGTCCGTCAACTATCACACAAGCTCTCATTGTTCCCAAGTGAAACTTTTCCCAACAAAATGGAAAAACTCGCCCAGCCTTGTACCAATCATGACCCACAACTTCACAATACTCCCCCAAGCTAGCCTTTTATTCATTAGTCAACTCCTTTTCTGATACAAAGGCCCTAGACTACCTCCTCACGCGATCCACGACTCACTCGATAGTCATGTTTCAGAGGCAAGGTACCGAGCACTCGATGTGACGCGATAAGAGGGTAAGGTTGCTCATACCAAAGGCATTGGAGCATCTCTAGTGGCCGAAAGCATTATATTTTTATAACAATAGGCTACTAGACTTGTGGGCTCTAATGTACCACTTATTTGAGCAAATTGGCCAAGGGGCTCTATTTCTTTTCATTTTTCCAATTTTTTTGTTTTGTTATATTTTGTTTCCTCCTTTTTTAAGGCTACTAACCTTGCAATTTATTGATCTAGATGGGTTCTCAAGGTCACTAATGGGCTTATCCAAGGTCAAAGGAGAGAGTAAAGACTTTTTATAGGGAAATGGTGACACTTTTTCACGCTAAAGGCAAGTCACGGACAATAGAGGGGTCTATTCGTAACACGACCTAGGCATCCAAGCTTAAAGCACCCCTAATTCTCCTAACGAGTACATAAGACACTCAAGCTACTTCACCCCTACTCTAAAGCCAAGTTCTCAACCTCTAACCTCTAAAATCGTCATATAGAGTCATTCCTTGACTAAGTGCTGCAAAATCTTTTTGTTATTTTTGAAAGTTTTTTCGTTTTACCCTATGTGCAACCTAAATGCAACCTAAAAAGGAAATAAACAAACTAAAATCCCTTTCCCCGAAGCTTAAATGAAGTGTTGTCCTCAATGCTTCAAACAAGTAAAAAAGGCAAGGGGAAGGGGGAGGAGGGAAGGAAATGAAAATGTAAAAATCCAAAAGAAAGGGGGGGGGAATTATTCACAAAGAGGAATTGAGGTGTCTTTTAAATAACACCTCAACGATCGCAGTGACTTGTCATATGCAACCGCACATAATTTCGAAAATACCAAATAGGCAATAGCTAGAGGACAAGCATGGACAAAGTAATGCATCACTATATGCCTAAATGGGGATAAAAGCATAAATGGAGGGAGATCAAAAGAAAAATTAAGAAATTAAGAAGAAGAATCCAAATCAAAATGAAAAGAAGAAAAATAAAATGAAAAAAAACTAGCATCACTACACATCTTTGCTCCCATGGAGTCAACAAGAACATCCGGAGGGCCAAGGGAGATGGGAGACTCCTTGAGTGGCGGTGGTTTGGGAACGTAAGGAAAATAAATAGGGAAAGAAGGAATAAGGCCGAGCCTCCTCGAAAAAGGGACGTGAGAGGGTCGAATAGGAACAATCTCCACACTAGAAAACTCACTCACATCACATAATTTCTCCACATTGGCTCTTTCACATGTTTCTCTCCTTGCTCGTCATTAACATTTTCAACCACAAGCAAAGACTTTTCTCTCACAAGGGAATCATGGTCATTGAATGATTGAGGTGGGACAGAAGAAGAGTGAACATTGGAATCAATCGGGGAAGGAGGGGTAAAAAGGGAATCAACGGATTCACAAATGTCTTCACAATCCTCACCTTCCTCCTCGTGAATCAGATTCATACAACCTAGGTTTGACTCATCTTCCTCATCACTACTCCAAAATCCATGAACGTAAGGCACACAAAATTGCTATGGCTTCTGTTTTGCATTTTGACCTTAATCCAGGGGGGAGAAAACCAGTTTTTTAGTAATGGCTTATAATAATGATTAAGAACTTGATGAGGCCGTTAAAGAAACTGATTGTTTTTGTCTAGTAGTGGTTAAAGGGTTGTTGAGTGCTGAGAAGGAAGAAACCCCAATTCCTAGAGAGGTGTTGGAAATTCTAGAGGATTTCAAGGAGTTAGCTAATGACTTGCCTCCCATGCGAGATATACAACACCAGATTGATTTGAATCATGGTTGTATCCTACCAAACCTTCCTCTCTATCGCATGAGTCCTAAGGAGAATGAGATTCTGAGGGAGCAGATTGAGGATTTGCTGAAGAAAGGGTTCATTAGAGAGAGTATGAGTCCATGTGCAGTTTCAGTGCTTCTAGTTCCCAAGAAGGGAAATCAATGGAGAATGTGTGTTGACAGCATGGCCATTAATAAAATAACCATCAAATATCGTTTTCCAATTCCTCGACTGGAAGACATGCTTAATGAACTGTCAGGTTCTAAGGTGTTCTCAAAGATAGATCTGCGAAGTGGGTACCATCAAATCAGAATTAGGCCTGGAGATGAGTGGAATACTGCTTTTAAGCGCAAGGATGCTTTGTATGAGTGGCTGGTGATGCCTTTTGGATTGTCCAACGCCCCTAGCACTTTCATGCGTTTGATGAATCATACTAGATCTATTGTGGTGGTTTATTTTGATGATATTCTGATTTATAGTAAAAGCAAGGCATAACATCTTGAACATGTAAGACAGGTGTTGCAAGTTTTACAAGAGAACCAGTTGTATGTTAATCTGAAAAAGTGTAACTTTTGCACCAACAAGTTGCTTTTCTTAGGCTTTGTTGTTGGTGAGGAAGGGATTCGGGTGGATGAAGAAAAGGTGAGGGCAATTTAGGATTGGCCAACGCCTACATCAGTGACTGAAGTTCGTAGGTTTAATGGGCTGGCTAGATTTTATAGGAGATTTATCAGAGATTTCATCACCATTATGGCACCTATCACTGAGTGTCTGATGAAAGGGAAATTCATGTAGGGTGTTGAGCAAGAACAGAGTTTTGCATTGATTAAAGAGAGGTTGTGTACTGCCCTAGTATTAGCGCTCCGTGATTTTGATAAAGTGTTCCAAGTTGAGTGTGATGCCAGCGGGGTGGGTATTGGAGCTAACCTGTCCCAAGAGAAGAGACTAGTGGCGTATTTCAGTGAGACCTTGAGTGATGCTAGGCAAAAATGGAGCACATATGACCAGGAGTTATATTCAGCGTTTCGAGCTCTGCGGCAGTGGGAGATGGTTCTGAGGGAGTTCATTCTTTTCACTTACCATCAGGCATTGAAGTTCCTCCACAGCCAGAAGGTGATAAATAAAATGCATGCTCGGTGGGTTAGTTTTTTTGCAAACGTTTCATTTCATCATCCAGCATAAATCAGGAGCTTTGAACAAGGTAGCTGATGCATTGAGTAGGAGGGCTTCCCTGCTTATTACCTTAGTTCAGGAGATTGTCAGGTTGGAGTGCCTGAAAGAATTGTATGAGGAAGATAGTGATCTAAAAGACTTGTGGGGAAAGTGTTGTAAAGGGAAGCCTAGCGCCGACTTTCATATACGTGATGTCTACCTTTTCAAAGGTGATCAGTTGTGCATTCCTTGCTCGTCCTTGAGGGAAAAGTTGATTAGAGATCTCCATAGTGGTGGACTTGGCGGACATCTGGGTAGTGACAAGACAATTGCTGGTCTGGAAGAGAGGTATTATTGGCCTCACTTAAGGACAGATGTTGGTGCTATAGTCCGACATTGTCACGCTTACCAAGTATCCAAAGGTCAGTCCCAAAATACTGGTCTTTATATGCCTTTACCCATTCCTGATGACATTTGGCAAGATTTGGCAATGGATTTTGTGTTGGGCTTGCTGCGAATCAGCGCGGCGTCGATTCTGTTTTTGTGGTAGTTGATCAATTTTCCAAAATGACTCACTTCATTGCTTGCAAGAAAACTGCTGACATCGAATGTAGCAAAGATGTTTTTCAGGGAAGTGGTGCGATTCATGGAGTTCCTAGCTCGATCACTTTAGATAGGGACACCAAATATCTTAGTCATTTTTGGATTACTCTTTGGAGGATGTTAGGGACAACGCTGAACAGGAGTTCTACCGCTCATCCACAAACAGATGGGAAAACTTTAATAGGTTTGCGGAGAGCTGTAATTGATAGTAGGTTATAGTTAATATGGATTCTATCTTTTATTATATTATTATTTATTATTTAGATTCAAAGAAAAGATAATGCATTTGGTTAAGTTTGAAAGTTTGTTATATCTTTGAAACGATTAAAAATTAGTTTTGAAATGATGAGAAAGTGGAGTTATTTGTTTCAAAGTGGAGTATTGAAGAATTTGGTTTGGTTTAGAAATAAATTAATGGTTTTGAAACGGGATCTCTCGAAATGGAATAATTAGAGTTCAACGCCAACCAGTTTGTCCCTTTGTAGTTTTTGCTCCTCGATGAACCTAGGCATTGAGTTGAAGCGAGATACAAAGATGATGGCGAAATGGAGGCTTGACTCTTAATTGTGAAGTGTAGAGTTCTTGGTTTTAAAAGTTGGATTTTGATTTTGATAAACTGGTTGATATTATCTCTTTGTTTATTTTTAAGTTTCGAGGACGAAACTTTTTGTGAGGGTGCTATATTGTAATACCTCTATTTTTAAGAGTATTTTATTAATAGCTAAGTATGATTTATTAGCCTAATTATATATTAATAGTCCTCAATTTAATATATAGGCAATTAGATTTGATTATAGAATTATTGAAAAGTTAATTAAACTTACTTAGTTACTTATTTTTGACGTTTTAATGTAATAATTCTTTTAACGAGTATGAGTTATTGTTTTATATGAAGTTGTATCAGTAATTAAATTATATATTGAAAAGGTAAATAGATGTTCTTAAATATATATAAAAGGAGATGGATTTAAAGATAATTGTACCAAATAGATTAGAAGGGGGAGATTTAGAGTAAGTTAGATTGAAATGGGTTAAAAATAAATGATTGAAAAGAAAATGAAAAAAAAGGGAGAAAATAAAAGGAAAACAAAAGAGGGCTTAGGGTCAGAATAGAGGGAACTAAAAGAAAAGAACAGAGGAAAGGCAGAGAGGGAGAAGATGGAGGCCGAAAGGAATAGAGAAGAGGGGAGACAAAGAGCACGGAGGCGCGACTTCAACTCCGGTGACATTTAAGGGTGTTTGCGGCAACGCAACCACAAGGAGGTGGAAAAGAGTGAGTTGTGCGAACGAAGAGAAAAGAGAAAAGGTCGGTTCCGGTTCATTTTGGGGTGATTTCCAATCCTTTTTTCATCTCTAATCTTCCTTGTTTGTGGGGTAAGTTGAGTTCTTTACTTAATTCTACTTTTCTCAAAGTTTATGAAGTTAGGGTTTTTAGAATTGTAATTGAATTGAAGTTTTTTTATTTTTAGAGTTTGGGTGTGGAATTTATTGAGTTGAATGTTCACTCATGAGGTTAATAGTTAGTTTAGAATAGTAGGAAGCAGGGGCGGATTTACTATGGGTTCACTGGGTTCAACTGAACCCAATGATTTTTGAAGAAAAAACTGGCAGTTTATATATTATCAGAAAAAACAAAAATAGAGTAAATCTTATATTTGACGCACGCAGAAATGAAACAAAGGTGCAAGGTGGCATCAATGGTTTTGGTCCGCGCACCAAAAAGTTTCACCGAGAAATGGCACGGGATCAATTCTACTTAATTGGTTGACTCTTTTTTTCCTTTCAAATTTCTTTTCATTACTCCTCCTGCGGTCCTGCCTCCTCACAACCTCACAACTACTGTACTCACAACTTTTCAATCCCTAAGTGTTAACTTTAAATTTTATTATTTCTTCTCCAAATTGTTATTTCTTTTCTATTTTTTTTGTATGGTAAAAACTGAATTTAATTGGTAAGTAGGTACCTAGGTATTTAGATTAGTTTATTTAGTAATTTGGGTGTTTTGGTGAAAAATTATATTAGAAATTTAGAATTGTAGTATAAAAAACAAAGCTTTTTTTTTTATTGGATACTTTAAATTCTCTATTTAGGATTACTTACTTAGATATATTCATATATGACTATATTAGGCTAAGTAATTTAGTTTATGCACTTGTAATCTGAATATGACTCTATGTGCTAACGTGTACTTCATTTAGTTAGTTCATCAATCATCAGTTTATACTCTTATAATATTATTTATCTGACAATGCACAATGTAGATTGTTGAGTTCGAAAATCTTTGGACTATGAAGGGTTTAGAATATTTTTGGAAAGATCATGCGCGAAAGGCTTTTTTTGAACTTTTTCTATTTTCTATTTTTATTGTTATCCGAAGGATGATCTCCCTATCTATCGCTTCATTTTGGTCTTAATTTTTGAATGACTTCGAACCCGTAAGGTGACAATCCTGGATCCGCCACTGGTAGGAAGCTTGTTAATGTTCATATGTACAGATATATAGTGTGCTGGAATTCGTAGAATTACCATTTCAGTTTCGTATTTTGCGTTTTCGGCAATTTCTGGGTATTTTAAGCAAAAATACTATTTCACGAAAGTTGTTCATATTGAAGTTTTACTCAAGATAGGCTCAAGAAACGCTTGATTTGGACTTAGTAGGAGGAAGTTATGCTCATTTTAAGTTTCTGCCCAAATTCTATATTTTATATAGTTGATTTTAAAACTCTATGTTTTCATATGATTGTTTCATAATGAACTTTTAAGTATCCAAATGTGACTTAAAGGTTGATTTTATATAAAGTAAGAGGATTTTTGATTAATTGGTAAGGGGTTAAAGTTAGACGGTTATTAATGCTAAATGAAAGTTTAAGTTAGAACATGAAGGTCATTTATATGGTTTATGATATGTTTATTTGATGTTTTATGTGAAGTTAGGAAAGGTTGATTTGCTTTGTGAACTAAAGTTAGTTGTATCCAAGTCTTTTATTACTTATGAAGTACACACATTTATATTGTAGCTTTCGGTTTCACTGAGGAGTCGTTTAGACCGAGGTAGTTGTTTAACTGTGATTCGAAAAGGTAAGATTTCATATTCTGATATTTATAGTTTACGTTAAAAGATTAAAGATGTAAGATTTCCTGCCTAAAAATTTTAAAAGGTAAGATTTTAAAACTTTGTAGTTACGAGAAGAGTTTTGTAAGGTTTTAAACTCATTTTGGTTGAGTATGTTTTAAAATATAGAAGCTTAGTTTTGAAAGGATCTTTCATAGTTTACTAGAAGTGTTTTTAAAAGGCTTTTTATCTCGGTTTTGTTGAGAATGGATTGAATGGGAGGATGTTTCTCTAAATATAGAAAGTTGGTTTCCGAACCTCCATTAAAGGAAATATTATATAATGATCACTAGTGGAAAAAATACTAGTAGCAACGGGCCTAAAATGGCCTATAGCAACGTATTGAAATACGTTGCAATTGTAGGCGGTTCAATTGGTTAATTACAATAGCAGCGGGCTTGTACGGTGTTAGTAGCGGGCTTGTACGGTGTTAGCAGCGGGCCTTGTTGGAAGCCCGCTGCTAATGCCCTTTTTTGCAGCGGGTATCTACCTAAAGCCCGGTTCTAAGAGTGTTGTTTTGCAGCGGGCATGAAGTAAAGCCCGTTGCTACTAGTCATAATTTTAAATAAAAAAAATCTACTCCAACTACACAGCTGCAGCTAGCAACCACAAGTCCACAACTCATT
The DNA here is from genome assembly GCA_947645195.1 of Patellifolia procumbens. NCBI lineage: Eukaryota > Viridiplantae > Streptophyta > Magnoliopsida > Caryophyllales > Amaranthaceae > Patellifolia > Patellifolia procumbens. The sequence goes on from CANSGD010000837.1 coordinate 734,076, forward strand.
AGTAGTTTGATGGCTCCTCTAACCACACGCACCTAACACTAAGTAAAACAAACACCAATATAAACACCTTCATCGCCAATTAAACAAACTAATTGAAGTACTTCAATACTAATACAAACATCTTCATTGCCAATCAAACAAACTAATCGGAGTACTTCAATACCAATGCACAACATTTCCATCCCCGGGGAAAAGAAACTCAAGAATAAGTTATCTTCATGGAGCAAAAAGTAAAAAATGTTTTAAGCAATAAAAATAAAAAGTAACTCTATATGTTCAAACATTACAAATGGTCACAATATGAGTTACCCATAATGGTGTTCCTATAGGGCTGTGGAACATAAGGATGACTTGCACGGGAGGGGTCCAGACCCAAGCGACCAATAGCACTGACAGAGTGAGACAGTAAAGGAAAGGTTGAGGCTGATGCGTGCACCATAGAAACAACCGGAGCAGTAGGAGGATCCCAGGAATAAGAGTAGCACTCAAACGGTCTTGACAATCCTGCACCCTGTTGGCCAGTATGTTTCTCTACCGATTTGAGAGTAATGGGCCTAGTGGACTCAGGTTTAGTTGCAGTTAGTTGTACATGTTGATGCACTTGATGTTGCCTTATCAGTTTGTTGTTGCCCGTTTGAAGATATTTTCTTTGATGGAACCAGATCAGTATGAGGAATACTTTTCACGTTAAAATTTGGCCGAACGGCCAACGGTGGGGGTTATATTTCTGGGAGGGCTCTTAGATGAGTGTGGTGCTACTGCGACTTTTCCAATAGATGGTAAAATATCAGCAGGTCCTTATTGTCCTTCTTGCTTGGCTTCCTCTGCAGCGCACAATCAGGATTAGTTCAGTATGAAATGAGTCACATTAGCATATAAAGTGTGTCAAATGACGGCAGAAATACTCAAGTTTCAACATTCATAATTAATTCAGCATAATAAATTAAAAACAGAAGTAACATATGGGATGACTTGTATGAAACTACAATAACAGTCACTTAGATGGTAGACCTGGGTAAACATAAACAACAACAGTAGGGAGTTGCCTCAATAGACTAAAGTTTTCTGCATGCTTATCCAAGATTTCATAGCTCTAACTAAATCAAGTGACAAAAAAGTTTTCATTTAAGCATGATATAAACGCACCGATAGTAAGAAAACACAATAACAAGGACATTTGTTTCAAAAAACTTAATCAATACATATTGTTCCCTTGTCACTTTGGAGAGCAAAAATGAGATATATAATTTCCAACTTCCCACCCTAGCTACTACAACATTTTGAAGGCGGCTTCAAATAACCAATAGTTTCAAGACTTAAAAGTAAGCAACCTGCTTTTTCTTCGACTTTTTGTCATTCTCTCAAGCACCTCGATTTGCTTTGTCACTCTGAGCCAGCCCCGTAGCTTCCTGTTTATGAATGGGTTCCTCTTGTCTCTTCAATGCAACAGCTTCTCTGGTAGGTCTCTTCTTTTTGTTGCTGAAATATTAAATTTTAATTTTTGTTTAGAATGGTCATGCCACAGGAAATACATATTTGGGGATAAGAGATAACTTAAATGGTACAAAGACCTGAAAATATGAGCAAGCACAAAATTTCCACCATCCTTCGGCCTAGTTCTGTTATATGCCTCTCATCACGTTCAATCGAGTCCTTGCTAGAGTCCTCTCCACTACCTCCATCCTATGAGAAGCTCTAGATTTATCAAGTTTTCTCAAACAATTGCATCGATAAATTAGGATAACTAACAATATACAGCGATAAAGAAAAGAAGAGTGCACGGGGTCAACAATTATCCTCCTTCCTCTAAAGCAATGACCTTAATGAAGATCCACAAGTATAAGTTCAATGCAAGAATCGAATACCTTTACGTGTTCAACAATGTTTAAGTGTTCTGACCTTGCAGCACATTGCATAGCAAATAGATATAAAAAGTTAGCAGTGCTTCAACTTCAAGATGGGCATAAAAAACCATCCCTACCGGCTACAACAACATATTTTCACTAAGATTACAATTCTGTAGAAACTTAATAGCTGAACCCAACAAAGCAGTTGCAGGTCGGTATTATAAGTACAACAAATTATGACAAGCCAAATAAAACAATAAGGAACGACAAATGTACAGCAATAGCGGGGCCGTCAGGTGCAGCAAAGCTCGCGCTTTTGGCCAAAAAACCCTAAACTTCTTCAAATTTAAACATACAATGGCTGTTGTTTATGTATTTCGCGCAATAGCCCCTTGTTGATTGCAATAAATCTCATCAATCTGAACCCTAAATAAAAACATTATTTCGGGGGAAAAAAACCTAGTTCTTCAATTGGTAGCAATTGACGAAAATTTGAATAAATGCCTGAAAAAAATTAAAATAGCAAATGACGAAATCACATCTTCGTGGTACGAAAAATGGAGCACCAATTGCGTATTGAAATTGACGGAATTATAGGACTCTGATTAGGTTTAAGAAAATTCGCACTTCAATTGAATAGGACAATGGCCAGGATGAAGCTCAAGGAGCGGAAAAATGGAGGGATTCGTGGAGGAAACAAACATTTTTAGGGATTTAAGGCAATAGAGGCAGTAGAAGATAGAATTGAAGGTCGGCGATGGATAAATGAGAAGCAGCGTCGAGAGAGATTGCTGAAAAGCAGATTCAATTATGTGAGAAAGATGGCTACAATACTGGGATTCTGAACAAATAGATGAGAGAAGAGGAACGCGAGGGGGCACTTAAGACGGTTTATAGCAGTGGGCCATAATTAAGCTCGGTTCAATTGATTAGTTGAAGCGGGCTATGTTTAAAGCCCGGTGCTAATTGAAAGTAGATGCGGGCTATATGGGTATCCAGTGCTAGTGAGGGGGTGCAAATGCTATTTTTTCTACTAGTGGATTTTTTGAAATAGTTTTATGCGTTGAAAGTTGATGGGATTGCCTACATGGTATCTCATGGGAATAGTTTTATATTTTAAAGTTGTGGGGATTACCTAAGTGGTATCTCACGGAATTGGAACTTTATTAGTTGGGTTTGGCTCGACTATACAGAATAGAATAGTTGTGGGGGTACGTTGATCAGTACCTCAAGACTTTGATCTTCTGCTACGGTTTGGCCGTATGTAGAGTGTGCACACTAGGGGTCTTTGTCTATAGTTATCCGGAGGGCCTAGCTAGCCCAAAGGCAAAGGAAAGTTCGTTCCATTCCCTAGATTTATGAAACTTTCTTCGTGAAAGAAAAGGAAAGAAAGGATTGGTTACGAAAAGGAAAAAGGAAAGATTTGAAAAAAAGAAAAAGAAAGGATTTGATTTAAAGAAAAGTAATAGAAAGGATTTGATTTAGAAACAGAAAAGAACGGTTTTGTTTTATAAAAAGAAATACGAATTTGGTTTTATAAAATTACTTATTATTTGGTTTTGAAAGAAACTGTTTTGTAGGATATATATATTTAATATATATATCCTACCTGCATATATGTTAGGCTTTGTAATATGAAATCTTACACAGTCAGTTTGGCTGATATTACGTGCCAGTATATGCAGGTAAATAAAGGTAGTATTGTTGAAGAAGACTCGATTATGTTATCCCTATTATTTGTATTGCGGCGAGGACGATCGACTTTGTAATAGCATTGTTAATAGTTAACTTGTAATTAAGTTTAAAGAGTTTGAGTTTATTAAGTTTAAACTATAATGGTTGTTGGATTTTGATAAATACAGGTTTATAAGTGGACGCGAGTCCTAAATTAAGTTTTAGGCGGTCCGTTTTACAAACGAAACTCTGCCGGATTTTCAGTAGAATTTTTAATAACAAATCTAGTTGTTTAAAGTGTTTTAGGATCACTTAATAAAGTTTATTATAGTTAAAGGTTTTAATATAGTCATTACAGTTTAAAAGTTTTACAAAGTCAAGGTTTTTGAGCTCCACACTCGCGGTGAGTGTGATGGTTATAGCCCGAACTAGGTTTTCCGCTGCATTTAGGTCTTAATTAGGTTGGACGTAGATCCGGGTTGTTACAAAAACCGAGGTGACTAGCAGGACCTTGGCAATATGATTTGAAGCGTCTGTGGAGATAGGCCAAAGCAATGGGATTTGGCGTTGCCCTAGGTGGAGTTTGCTTACAAGAGTGTTGTTCATTCAGCCACATGAAAGTACCTTTCTCTCTGGTTTACACTTTTGTTCCTAGACATGTGGTTGACTAGTTGATCTGATTAAGTAGCCCAAGTCTCTTGGCAATAGTACATCAGCAGGAAATATGGCTGAGGAGATAAATGTTGTGAAAGCGGCTGTCAAGGCTAAGCTATAACCAACTGGGCAGAAAAACAAGGTTGCCGCTGATAAACGCAGGAGAGGTAAGGTTTTCAGTGTGGGAGATAATGTGATGGTGTTCCTGCGTAAGGAGAGGTTCCCAGTTGGTACTTATGGTAAACTGAAGCCTCGCAAATATGGTCCGCTTAAAGGGACTAGGAAGATCAATGACAATGCTTATGTGGTAGCTCTGCCAGATGACATTAACATATCCAACACTTTCAATGTCGCTGACATTTATGACTATCATGTTGATGAGGTCCTTTATGAAGATAAGAACTCGGGGTCGAGTTCTTCAGAGGTAGAGGAGACTAACATAGGAAGGCTTGCGGCAAAGTTCGATGAAGAAGCCAATCGTCAAAAACGGGGGAAATGATTTCTACTAGTCCGACTCACGTTGTCATAGTGCTTAATAAAATACCTTTTTGGAAAGGTAACAACCCAACTAAGCGAACTCACTTATACGTTGTGACTCATAGGCTTTTCAAGTCATTCGAGTTCGTTTAGGGCCGGAAAACTAAACAACATTTTAATTATTTTTGTTTTCAGTTTTTTGCTTCATTTCGTATTAGGGTTTTGTTTAAACTATTTAAACATTTTTGTCATTAGAAGAAATTTTTCAATTGAATAATAATATTTCGGAGTTAATTCTCTTTTCTAGTGGATTCTGGAGTTCTCTACAGATTTATTGCTTATAAACCTGTTTGTTTATTTGAGGGATTGCGTTTGCTTTTCCGTTGATAATTCCAACTGCGTCATATAATCTCTGACTATACCATTTCCAATCCAAATTTAAGAAGTATGTTTACACCTTTATATTATGGTATTTTAGCGTGCAAAAATTAAACATACTACTATTGGTTTTTCGGTTTCTTATTTGCATACCTGCCAAATGAAACCTTGTTGTTTCTCTGTAGGTTGGAGGCACTAAGGCAGTGAGAGCACAAAAGGACAGCATCTATTGCGTTGGTTTGCCGGCGATGGCCTGTCTATGCGATGGTTTAATTGGGGGAGGCAGTTCTGCATTGTGATTTGTGGGCGTGGTGTACCAAGAAACAAAACAGGGGAGAGGAAGAGGGTACAGAAACATAGGAGAGCTACTGAATTTATATGAATGAAGTTCTTATTGTTTGAACTTGATCAGATTGCTACTGGTAATGGGCATTTATAGGGGAGGTAGAACCGTAGAAGGTTGTACAAAGTTACCTATGGAGTATTTGAAGGAGAACCATAAAAATTTTAGTTGAGTTGGGGGCTTTTGTTGAATGTTTGTCAATGCGTAGGTCATAACCATTGGAGTACTATTATATTAGAGTTTGCAGATATTTTTTTAATAAATATATTATTTCTAATTTTTTATCTTATATTCATGGTTTGTGAGGTTAAAGATGAATTGCTTTACTGTTCTTTGTTGAAAGTAAATTGCGCAAGGAGACTAAAACAATAAATGAGAACGATCTTACTTGAAGTATGGAAAACGTTAAAGAGATGAGCACTGTGTCGTGGAAACCTCCACTGTCCTTAAAGGTGATTTCGCCGCAGCACGGGTGCAAACTTCCTCCCGGCGACCACCCTCCAGGATTAGCACAGTACCGCCCGTTCGTGTGCACTCACAAGCAGACGGTTGGAGTGACAGATACAACCCGAATTGAGAGAACAGATTTTAGAGAGAGTAAAAATGAGAGAAGTATTTTTCTGTGTGTTTTGTGCTAACCAGAGAGGGGTATATATAGCAGTAGTGGGAGAGAGAGGCGATCAGTTATTCTGGGAAGAGAATAACTGGCGGAAATCAAGGAGGCAATAACGGCAAGTCAAACGCGGAAACAAATCATTTCCGTTACAAAGATATTTTGAGAATCTTTCAAAACAGACGGGCCATAAAAAGACCCACACCCGCGTCGCGCCAACGCCACACGCCCACGGCCCGAGCCCGAGCCCGAGCCCGGCCGCGCGTGTGCGTGTGGTGGTTCCTAGAGTATTGTCTCTAGTATCCAAACAAGAGTTACAAAGGCATGGGGATAAATATACTAAGCAATAAGCCCACTATCTTCCTATGTGGGATCCAAGTGCCTTATAAACAAAAGGAAAAATGTTGACATTGAAATACTAAGGAAATAGCTCTAAACCCACCCATGTGGGACATAAACTTTGAGGCTTATTTCCAATATTCTTTGTTATGGTACTGGCGCTGGCATGAGGGCATCATCTCCCTTTTTCTTTTTTTTCTAATTTAATTATCCTATTTCCTACCTCGAGAGTAGCAACTGCAAAGTGCAAGGTGCAACTACAAGCTTGCAAAGTGCTTTTTCGTTTCTTTCTTTCCTTTTTATTATTTTTGACTGAGCATAAAATAAAGGTTTACTTAAGCAGCTTAAAATTTTTTGAGAGAAAAATATATATTGCATTAACCTAAAGCTTAAAACTTTAGTCGAAATATAGGATAGGTCCAGGTATTACAAGAATCCCTATAACTATAGCATCATAAGCACCAATTTTACAATGAACTAGTTTTTTAGGCACGTGTCTTGCACGTTTTTTAATGGAGTAGTGTCACTTGATGAACAATATAAGATATTAAGATATAAACAAACTTATAATCATATATAAACATGCTCATAAATAAAAACTTGAAGCTCAAAGGCGATATTGTAGTGTTGCACCATATAACTTTGTTTCTCCTAAAAGTCGTAAAACAAAGGGATGAAGCTTCACCATATTTTATTAATTTTAAAACTCTCTTATCTCTTGTACTATCATTTGTTAATTTTATAATTCTATCACCCAAGAGTCAAGAATGAGGGAGAGCAAAAATGTATAGAAATTGGACAAATAACTTTGCTTACACAAACACATTGAACTTAATAAAAAGAGTAGGGTAATAGTGGAATATTGATAATTACCACAAACTAATAGTTTGCTTAAACAACACAGGTTTTGAACCTGATACCAAATAAGCGTAGTAATGGAATTATGAAAATTACCACAAAATTTTGACTAATATTCTCCTTTTTATGTAATAGTAGCTTAAAAATTACTCGAGAAATGGAGAAGGTGGCAAATAAAGAGTACAAGATCAAATTTTCAATTCCGAAGCTGAAATTTTTTGCTTCTTCTCTAAACACTATATTAATTTGAAATGATTTTCTTAAAAATTCTTTGTATATCCAAATAGAATATTTGGAATTTAGATTTAGTGTTTGAAATTTCAGAATTGATATGAAGCATTTGAAATTCAATGCTTGAATTCAAACACTACTTTTGGATATTTTAATCGCCTAACCATGCATTATGAAATGGCCAGTAAAAAACACATAAACATGTTTGTTTAATAAAATTGAACAAAAAACTAGGAAATAAAAGTAGAAACATGAAAGAGGGAACAAAAAACTAGTAGGAAACAAGCTACACAATGTCTTCTTGCCCCTTATATATACACTCAGAGACTATCACTAGTTCACCACCATTATTTATCGTCATTATTGCCAGTGCTACCTTCTATCACTTCATGGCCTTGAACTTTGCCTAATTCCATCGAATTATCTACATCACCCAACTTTGTCATCTCCATTGCAGTATCATACGATGCATGCAATCCGAAAAGAAAGTAGTAAACCATCAAAAGGCAAGTCCATATGGCAAACCTGATGAAGGAGTCTTTATCAATTGAGCCAAGCAGAAAAATGTTAACAGCAATAGACGCTGATGGCAACCATGGAACCAGTGGTACGCCCCATATTTTAGGATCCTTAGCTTGTGGGACGAATAATTGTAGTCCTAATGTGGCGAGAAACCAAATAGGACCAGTAATTGTGTACGTTATCCAACCTGTCTGTGTGACACCCCAGTATGCAGCGGTTGCAATTGAAGAGCCCAGGATAAGCACAACACAAGTGATAAACTTGTTGCGATTCGCAGGTGTAGTTACGCCACTTGCATAGTACCTTCGGACTAATAGAGCTAAGGCTACTAACATGAAGATGAATAAGGTCGAAATTGAGAGGAGGTTGGACAAGATATCAAGGTTTGTGAAGAAGGCAATTATAGCGGTTGCAATCATCATAACAACAGTAGCGTTCACTGGGGTGCCAGACTTCTCGTTCACCTTGGCAAGCCATGGAGGCATCATGTGAGTCCGAGCAATGTGCGTCAAGTAGCGTGCTTGGCCAATGGCACTCACTAGTAAGACTGTTGTCATGCCCTTTAAAGCACCAACAGCCACTAGATATTTTGCCCATTTCATTCCTACCTGGATAATGTAGTGGCATTACACCATAAATAAATGTAACAATACAATATGGAATATGCTTAATATTATCACTAATTTGTGGTAATCTCTGCAAAAGTCTCACCACCATTATTTCATGTTTTTATATTCTATTGCAATTTTGATAGAAATCTATCAAATTTTTAGGGAAATATTCAAATATAGAATCCACTCCATAGTCTCCCTATAAGTATAAGATTAGTGATGTTAACAAATATAGACTCAAATAAAAAAATCTACTTATACAACTAGTTGAAGCTCGAGTCTTGCTTGAAATATTATTAATACGTATATATAATAAAGCAAACATTAACTTGAACTTGACAAGTTGTGGGAAGATAGTAACATTTTTGAAATGTATAGCTTTAATTTCATTGTATTTTCCTTTTAACATATATTTTTTAAATGATTCAAATCTTTTAACATGTATTAGTAAATTCTAAAAGTCAATAGAATCTTCTTCAATATAATAATGAGAAAGTTTTAAGGTTTCTAAGAATTCAAGAGGACCCTCGTATTTTGAAGCTTTCATATTATGTCATCAAGTCTGTAACAAATCCACCATATCATCTTCATGACTAACAAACGAGAAAAATACATGCAACAATTGTTGAGGTTAGGGCCTATTATTTTAATGATTAATTAAAAACATTGTGTACATTTGTTAGTTATTAAGTTATATGGTGGATATCTTACAAATCCTATGGGCAATTTTCAACATAAGAGTACCTCATGCAATTTTGTAAGTCTTGGAGGTACCTAAGAAAATTTCTCAAATTCAAAAAAATATAAGCCTTGTGGATTTTTTGTCTCTTATAAGCAGTTAAATATTATATTTATAAGGCCAATAACATGTATAATGAAAAAGTTTATTTGTTAGGTACATTGCTAACAAGTAAGAATAAGATTTAAGTAAAAATCTAGATCGAGCCTATCTATATTATGCAAAAGTAAAGAGTCAGGATAATATTACCTTCTCAAAGGCTAGTGTGAATGGAGCATCCTTGTCAATTTGATAGTAGGGCTGCATGAGGCAGAGTGTAACAGCCATCAAACAATAAGCAATAGTAACAATAGCCATGGAACCAATCAATCCAATGGGAATATCTCTTCCTGGATTCTTAGTCTCCTCTGCCATCGTCGATACTGCATCGAACCCAACATAGGCAAAGAACAACACAGCCGAAGCCTGAAAAATCCCACGAGGTCCATTGGGTGTAAAGGGGGCCAAATTCTTGGTATCGGCATGAGTAAGACCTGCGATAATGATGAAAACAATGATGCAGATATGTATGATGGAAGATACGTAGTTGAGGCGGGAAGACCCTTTTACGCTGTAAACTGCAAGAATGCAGATTACTGCGATCACAGCCACTGCTATTGGGTCGAGGTGGCTGTAGTTAGGGCTTAACTGGTGAGCTGTGATACGAAAATTTTCGGGTTGTTGGTTGCAAAGGGTGGCGAAGTATGATGTCCATGAACGTGAAACCGCAGCTCCGCTGATCACGTATTCTAGAATGATGTTTCCTGCTGCTATGAAAGCCATGAAGTCCCCTAACTCCACCCTTAGATATGCAAATGAACCACCTGTTAAGTTTTACCATTAATGTCTTTCATATAATTATACATACTAAACACAAATTATTAAAAAAAAAAAAAACACTTTTTTGACAACTAGTTTCTACATGATATAATTTTCATGCTTATAAATTATAGAGAAACATATTATTATTTGATGAAATTTGATCTTACATGATCAAATTTAAATATAATATGAGAGCTATGTATTTTGTGTGAAGAGAAAGAGCAATATCTACTTTACTACTTTCAATGGTTCCCGTACAAGGACAAAATAAAGTTGGAATATCATAATAAGATAAAGAAGCATTAAAACACGCAAGCACCCATTATAGTCTATCACATGCCCTATGCTAACAATGCGATACGTCATTGCACATCTCACATATCAACATGAGGGTGGGAACCTGCAACAAATGATTCGAAATGTAAAATTCTCTTTTTTGTTGTCATATTCCTATTAATAAATCCTTTTTTCTTGATATGATTTTGAAAAAAAAAAAGTTTGAAATTTTGGTTAAATTAAAACCCATAACTCAAAGTATTCTCTAACCTTCACCCCTCACACCTCGAAGCACTCTTAGTTATTGCACAAATCTTAGCTTCTCAATTCCTCTTTTCAATTCCTTATTCTAGTCTTGTTCTCCATTTCTTTTCGTCAACTTCTAAAGTCCCGTCAACGAATTTGATAAACATTTGCTAAGCAATCTATTCCTTGATCTAATGGATAATATAGCTGAAATTTACTTAATTCTCCCTTTATTTGCACCTTTTCATTAAGATTTAAATTTGTTATTTTGTTGTACATCATGCCTTTATAAATTCAAGTTTAGAAAATAGAAAAATTATTTATCAATTATTTGAAAAAAAAATAGCATACTAAAAAAAATAAAAAAGACTCGATGAATCATCCGTGCCCATAAACTAGTTATGATATAAATATTAAATGTAGTTAGAAAGGAAACAAACAAGATGACAAGTGGCTTCAAAAAAATAAAAATTACTCCCTCGGTGTTTTTAGATGCAACATATTCCTCCAATCCATTTTTCATATACATATATATAGACAATATAATCACGTGACATCTTGTTTGATTCATCTCGGTGTATAATTTTCAAATATATTTTTTTTTAATAATTTTTACGATTATACAATTAGATATATGGTAGTTCAAAGTTGTGCTCGCCAAATATGAAAAGTAAAATGTTACGTCTTGTTATCATAATAAATTGATTGAATGGAATAATATTATCATTATTGTTATTATGATTGTGATTAATCCTGACTCCAGCCGAAATTGCCAACTATTACAGCAAGTCTCAATCATCTAGGTATTCAACTAATAATTTTCAATTCAAAGAATCATGAATTTGACCCAGCCAACCTTTCAATTAGTACCAACTTGCAATGTATGGAGAAGTTGCACAGCTACCTCATATTAAGCAGCTGTTCAAGTATGATCTCGTAGTACCTAAGATGCCAGCTAGAGTTTAGCTTTGGTTTGTTTTTGTTTTTTTTCCAAATAAGAAGTGTTTTGTTGGATGATCATTGATACTAGTTAATTCAAACTAATTTGACACATAAGACCTCTTTGGAAGAATAAGAGTATTATTCTATCACCTACAATATCGACAAAGGGATTTGATTTGTTTTATATCATTAAAAGTTTAAGGTTGTGAAATTCAAATGTTACCTATGGACGAAGTACCACTAGAAACAAGTTTGACTAATCATACAGAGTTTGTAGAGCTAAGGATGGTAAGAGGTTAAAATTATGCAGCTAGGACGAATATGTGCACAACCTTTATAGGAAGTAAAGAGGCGTGATGTGGAGATATAAATGGTTAGTGGACATCCTATGGGGCAGTGGAGCGGAGGTAGGTTTAAGCTTTGTACATGCGCGGATGGATGCAAATATTGGATTGCTACCTCCTAATCCTATATAGGGGATGTCTAAAATCTTTAGATGTGTATAAAAATGACAGAGGAGTATCTCCGCTCCACTCGCACATAAAGTTTAATGAATTTTTAAGGGTTTGGTCGTTAATGTTTTTTGTGTTTACTTTTCAGTTTTTTATAAACCAAAAATCATAATATGTAAACTAGTAAAGCTAGCTTTTGATTTTTTTTATGTTAGTCTTCAAAAGTAGCATAATTAGTATTAGTAGTATCAATTTTAAGTTTATTATACAACTTATATCATATGCTCCAAAAACCGAAAATTTACAATAATAACCAACAGGCCCCAAGCCACCCATTGTAATCCATGACTCGTTCTTAATTTGACCTCTTAGCTTGTAATTAAGAATCTGCCTCTATGGTTGACTTACTGACTAAAAGGAGTCTCTTATCTTGAAATTGATTTTAAAACGTATTTTTTAAGTACAATAGTTTGTTGTAATATGAAATTATTATTGTATCCATACTTTATACTTGTCCCTATTTTCATAAATAATTGCAAATCTAGGAGTTCCTAGGTCTACTAAGTGCCAACGTAACCTTTTATTTGTAATAACATTTTCCTTTTCAAACTATTAGACCTAATCGATAAAAGTGGTAATATAATCCCCATACTTGACTGATATGTAAAAATGTGTATATATGCGAGTTATTATATCCTTCTATAATTGATATAAGTGGAACTCCTTCTATAATTGATATAAGTGGAACTCCTAGCTTCAGGAAACAACTAATTAGCAGTTCAAAAATCTTTTAAGGGATGTAATATAAAATGTGATAGATAAATGAAAATAATTTTGTATTTGTTCATTCTAATTGGAATCGGGGAGAAAAACTAATACAATAGTAAATGCGGATAAAATTTTCTTTCAAAGAAAATAAAAACACATACATAAAAAAGATTGATTTTGGTTAGAGCCAATTAAGAATATTACACACTTATTAAAGAAGGCAACAAAGTAAATTTGTGGGGTGCAAATGCATCAAATGGAACACATATATTTAAAACACATCGTTTACGCTAAAACACAAAAAGTGCATTATCAACCAATAAAACGCAAACTACATGGATTGATGTTATCAATCAAAATGGAACGCAACGGATATTTTTTATTATAAATTTAGCACCTTATACATTAAGATCTGTTCATGATCTTATAATTTTAACTTTTGTTAATTATCAAAGGATATCAGCAATTAAAATTATGGATCAAGCCTTTTGGTAAATCTATTAAGAGAGATTCCTGCATTCCTCATTCATCCGCTCATTCATCCTCTCAAAAATTAAGTAGGATAATATTTTCCAATTATAGCTAAGAATCAACGTCATTAATCTCATTATTCCTTGTATTCCGGGGAAGAAAATCATGAATATCCCTTCCTTTTGAAACATTGACAGAATCTTGCTCCTGGTGCACATTGATTAACAGCTTAATTGAAAATTTTAACGGATTGACAATCTTTTACAGATATAAATATAAAATAATAAATGAAGAATTGTATTTTTTTTTTATATTTGTTTGACTAAAAGTGCGTCATCTTAGTCCTGATTTATGGGAAATGAGTCCCTCTCTAATTTTCCAGATTTAAGTTTAAGAATTTGTTACACCTTGATTCAAAGGAGAATTCTTTACCGCAATTTAAATAAATAATAATAAATATAAAAAAAACAATCTTGGACCCACAGCATTGAAAGTTCATTCAGATTCAGTTGACAAATTCTCAAGTGCAACAACCAATCAGAAAAATAAGCAACGGAAAAGGGTGATCAAAGGCGTTGACTAAACTAATTCCTAAAAGCCAAAAACAATACAAATTAAATCAACTTTTTGTAGTCACACAAAAAGGAATGAATTCAAAGATAGAAATTAAATAATAGATGCATAAAAGAAGGAAAGAATAATTCGATACCTGCAACAGGGATCTCAACAGCGAACTCAGTGTAACACAAAACAGAGAGCATAGCAGAAACACCAGAAACAGCATAAGATAAAACAACAGCAGGACCAGCATGCTGGTTAGCCTCTTGGCCAGTAAGCACGAATATACCGGCGCCTATGACAGCTCCAACGCCGAACCAAATAAGATCCCACCAAGTCAACGTTTTTTTCATATCATGGTGACTTTCAGCCTTGACTTGATGGAGTTCCGTGTGATCCAGGGATCTTGTTATTAGCCTGTTCTTGAACCGTGCGGGTGTCTCTTTAAGTGCATTCATGTAGTTAGACCAACTTTGGAATGATTCTTCTGGTAGAAAATCATCCTTTGTGCATGAACATCCGCGGTTTCTCTGCCGCATCGTTCCGCCCTCACCCTCAGTTCCCATCCCCGACGACGTCTTAGAATAAAGTTTTACGCGGCTGTGCACTGTGCAGGGTAAATTTATGTGGAGCGTTTTGTGGGTGTGTGTACTTCTTGTTTATATACTGTTATATTGGAGATTTTCTCAAGTCAATACAATTTGGACTATGGGCCGATATTGCCCCCCAATTACTTGTTTTACAATAAAATGATCTATAAATTATTAAGAAAGACCGTTTAATTTGAACTTAAAATTAACCAATATAAGCCCACATTATATTAATAAGCTTATTTCATCAAACCTAACATTATTTTTTGACATTTTGCACCAACTTAGTTGTCCCTTATCAGACTAACCGAATAAATCAAAATAGTAACTAAATAAATTCAACAAGTCATTAAATGTATTAAACATTGTGATTATTAAATGGATTAAGTAGGTCACAAAAATGAATTAAACGTGTAACATAATGGATTACACTAGTTTCAGACCGACCATTTTTCTCTTCTTATTGTTGGGCTTGGGCATTTGTCTAATTTTAATTTTAAAATAGGCTATCTATTACAAGACAAGATATAAATAATTATATTTGTGTGTTTATTGTTATCAAATTCAATTGTACACCCTCAATTTCTTTTTTATTGTTACACTTCACTTTGGGGGATAAACAATGAAGTTGGTGAAAACATATAGTTTGACTATTTGGGAGTAGAGAAAGTTGTAAAAGTGAAAAAGTGATTGACTGGTTGGGTGGGTATATGTCAGTTGATTAATTAAATTGGAAAAGAAAATGACATGTGTGCCCAAAGAGTGTGGAAAAAGAGGTATAAAAATATGTGATATTTTACCAAAGATAGAAAAGTAACAGTGTAACGACTAAGTTTTTAGGCCCGTGCAAGAACGCACGAGAAAGTTAATTTATTCGATTTAAGAAACTTTCTCTTGTTTTTAAACTTAATTAACATCTCACTATTGTAGTATATTTAGATATTATGTGCATGGTTCAAGACGGGATGATTATATATAAATATCATGTACTCCCTCCGTTTCTTTTTGTTTGTCCCATTTACTGTAGCTCCAAATGTAGAGAAAGATGATGTCATATGCATGTGGGTGGGGACAACAAGTAAAGAGTCCACTTATTTTGTAATAAATGTGGTAGTTAAAGTATGTGAGAGAAACTTTTTAGGTACATGTGGGACCAAAAAGTGATAAAGTAGGGGTAGATGGGTGATATAATTTTGTCATATAAGGAAAGATGAAAAAGTGGGACAAATAAAAAGAAACGGACAAAAACGGAAAGTAGGACAAACAAAAAGAAACGGAGAGAGTACCATTTAATATATTCATGTTATTTAAGGGATAATATAAAATATAGTAGAAAATACACATACTATTCGAGTTACTAATAATCACCGGAAAACATTAATTATAGGAAAAATTGACTGGAATAATCCCAACTATGTCCGTCCCGCTCATAATAATCTCAACTATGAGTTATTCTAGAATAATCCAAACTATTAGGGGGTATCTTCCCAAAATAATCCAAACTTTATTTTTCTTGCCTTCAATGATCCATTATGGGACTATCATACATAGAAAAATTAAGAGTTTGGATTATTTTGAGAATGTACCCCCAATAAATTGGATTATTCTGGAATACCCCATAGTTGGGATTATTTTGACCGAAATGGTCATAGTTGGGATTATTACAGTCAATTTTTCCTTAATTATATCATCATTAACTAGTTAAATCACTATTTTGTCAATATTATAATCGAATTTTATAACAAAATTGGTCTCTGTTTTCAATATACATCTAAGGGTTATGACTCCACAAACCACGTTGTGAAACAATTATTATTATTCATTGAATTATCATCAATAAATTTTGCATCTCAATTTAAATGTGCTTCTTTTTATAATCCTTCTCGATATTCTTAGGTCATTAAAAATATCAATAATAGTGTATATATAGATAGATTATTATATTATGAAAGGAATAATGATTGTATTATATGACACATTAAGGAAAATTAAGGAAAAAAACGTGAATCCATTTATTATAATAAGTACGTGATCGAAAGTAGGAAATTATATATAATAATCATATTATTTTTGGGTGAAACTATATCTAAAATGAAATAGACTTAGAATTTAGGTGCTCTTAGATTAAAACGATACCAGAAAATGTAAAACACGCTCTTTAAAGGTAACTTTAATTTTAAAAACAATTAAAAATTAGTAATAAGAATGTGTTTTACTTAAATATTATCCAAACTATTGCTCATCTTCTACAAAAGGTCTGAACTATTGATAATCTAGTAACAGTCCAAACTATTACCCAAAAATCTTCTGAAAACAGTGCCAGTAACCTGTTTACCTGTTATAACAGGTAAAACTTATTTTTTAATATATTTTTTATTTATTTTAGTAATCTTTTAATTAACTTTAAAAAAACAAAACAAAAACCAAAACCCAACCTCTTCCTACCTCGGCTATGCATTTACCCACAACTCCAGCTAGCCACGACCACTCCTTAACATCCACCCCTGCCCCTCCCTTCCGCACCTCAAAACCCTTCTCTTTCCCAAGCCTCCAAATCCTTTCCCCTACCCTCCATAGAGCCTCTTCCTTCTCCTCGGCTCAGCTTCCACCACCCTCATCCAGCAGCCTCCATTTTTGTCGAAATGCGGTTCATGGTGGTGGGTTTTTGTTAATAGTGGTGGTGGTTGAGGGCAATTTAGTGGTTGTGGGTTGTGGATTGGGGTTTCCTATAGTGGAGTGTTGTGGGTTGAGGTTTGTTGTAGCGGACGGTTGTGAGTCGTTGGTCATGGTGAGTTTTACGGCTAAAGTTTGTTGTAGCTGAGGGTGGGTGAGGTAGTTTTAGGGCGGTCTAGGTGGTTTAAGGGGTTGGGGTTAGGGATTTGAGGGTGGGTGTGGAAGTTTGGAAGGTTTTCTAGGTGGTTTTGGGGCTGGAATTAGGGTTGTTTCAAGGTTTGTGGAGGTGGTTGGGTGGTTGGGGTAGCTGGGTGGCTCTCGGGTTTGTGGTGGCTGGTGGTAGGCGGTTTTGGGGATGGATGGAGTGGTTGGTGGTTGGCGGTTTTAGGGATGGTTGGAGTGGCTGCTTGTTGTTTCGAGATGGGTGAAGGTGGGTGGGGTGGTTGTGGTGGCTGGTGTCAGTTGTTGGGGTGGCAGGTGTTGGAGGTTGTGGTTGGATGGGTGGGGTGAAGAAAAAAAAGTAAAAAACAAATTTATAAAGTCAAACAGAAAAAATAATAAAATTCATTAAAAACATCATGCGTTAGTCACATGACCTATAGTTTACCTGTTATAACAGGTAAACAGGTTATTGAGACTGTTTTTTCAGAAGATTAGCGTTATAGTTTGGAGTGTTCCTGCATTATCAATAGTTCAGACCTTTTGTAGAAGATGGGCAATAGTTTGGACTATTGGAGTCAAATTTTCCTAAATAAAATTATTAAATGTTGTCCAGGTTAAAAATTTCATGTTTTAGTTTAAATTAATACTCCCTCCGTTCCCAAATGTTGTTCCCATTTCTCAATTTGGTGTTCCTTTAAGTTGTTCCCATTTAAAATCTTTCTAAATTTAACCCACCTAAAGTCAAATTACTTTACAATTTCATTGGTCAAATAAAAGGATGATCTTTATGTTTTGCATGATAAGTTGTAACTTCTTTGCATTGATGACTTTTTTTCACTTTTACTATGCTTTGATAAGATAAATTTCAATAATAAACATATCAATATGTATTCATTAAATGTCATTTCATCAAAGATTCTTTTTTCTTAATCCTCTCCCCGATTCCAAATGGGAACAACATTAGGGAACGGAGGGAGTATAATAATACCCAATTATTTGAAAAATAATATTATAAATTAAACTTAAATATAATGATATAAAACCTAATCGTTTTACAACGTAATTAATACTACCTCAATTTTTGTAGATTTTTTTATATAATTATGTAAATAAAAGAATATGTCATTTTTGACCCGGGCAATGCCCCCAAGAAGTATTATTATGTTAGTGTTGTTCTCAAACTAAACCGAAAGCTCAAAAGTGATCGAACTTACTGTGAATCTTAACTTAAACTCAAGCATATAACTACAATTAATTTCTCTAAATATGATTGAATTTAAATTAGCTTGAATGATTTTTGGCATCTTTAACCCGAGTCGACTTTTTTATATATCTATATAATAATTTTTGGCTATATGATCAACAACTGAAATATGAATTATTTTTTAGTATTAGGAAGACTATTTTAATGTGCTGTTTTGTGATATGGGTAGTTGTTTGAAAATATATAGGTTTATCTTCCATATCTTTCATCTGTGATGTTACTTGAAAAATTAAACTGAAAATGTATTGTGTTATAAGTATAATTTTTTAAAAATGTTAAAAAAATGCATTTCTATAAATGTTAAAGTTTATCATTCTTGATTTCCCATGAAAATAGATATTTCAATTAGTTGATTATTACTCGCTCCGTTTCTTTTTGTTTGTCCTATTTTCTGTTTTATTCGTTTATTTTTGTTTGTCCTACTTTTTCATTTTTCCCTGTATGGAAAAATTATGTTGTATGCCATACAACTCAAGGAATTGCTGGATGCGAGGTTCAATTCATCCGGCCATCCAAAGCCCCGTACCCATCTACTCCTACTTTAGAAAAAATTTGGTCCTACATGATGTACCTTATAATTTTCTCTCACCTACATTAATCACCATATTTACTGTAAAATAAGTGAACTTCTTAATTGTTGTCCTTATACACATGCCTATGATATCATTTTCCTTGGTATTTGGAGTTACAGTAAATGGGAAAAACTAAAAGAAAAGGAGGGAGTATTTTATTTCTTTAATATTCTTTTAACAAAATTGCAGTGACTGAATCAGTTTGGCTTATCATGAACGTACACCCAAGTTCATTAAGTATATATATAAATTTAATTATATTGAATAATTTTCTTGTCATTTTTAACTCAAGTCGTTTTTTTTAAAGAATAATTAATTTGTATTCCTAACTACTAATAGAATAATTAAGATGTTAATTATGCTATGCTTACTAAATAACTACTTAAATAAATAAGCAGCTTATCCGATTAAGATTTAACTCAAATATTACAAAAATATTATTTAATATTTATCAAATGTCTTTTGAAAAAATGGTAAATCAAATTAGGTTTAGAAGAACAATTTTGTAGTTGTTTTGGGTTGGGTCCTAGTATTTGATAAACATTATTCTATGAGTTAACTCGATTATCTTTAAAGTGATAGAACTCAATGGTTCTCGCATGTTAGATGCTTTTTTTAGATGTACCACACAATTGGGACTTCAGTTCGATTAATTAACAAGAGTACTTTTAATATTAATAAATTGGTAAAATAAACTTTTAAATATAATTTTAGAAAAACATATCATAAGTACATCTTAATTGAAAATAATTTTCAAGATGAATCTAACAGTATAAAATTTATAATTATCTTATATTTGAAAAGTTATGATTAATTTTAGATTTCATATTAGTAGCTTTTAAATATAAGAAAAGTAAGTTATTTGTTTTTTTAGATCTAAACTTTAATTATAAATGTAATACTTTTGCCGATATACTCCATCAGTTTCATAATGATCTACCTACTTTCCGTTTTCACCGTTTTTTAAAATTCTACCCAATTCTACTTTATTCCTAGAATAAGAAAGGTTTATTCCATTTTCATACTATTATACCAACTTCTTCGCCCATGTCTGCATTATCTCACAACCATTGTAACACCCCGAATTTCACTGAAATTTTCGCGCTTTAGTTATTATTAACTTAGACACTAAATTGTATTTTGCTAATATATTTTCGGTAAAAACTTATATTTTACACTTACATTTTATTTCGACAATATTTATATATATTTTTAACGTGAAATAAAATGTAGAATTGTCTAGTAAACTTGCAATGCTCGTAATTGCATCAATACCTTTAACGGGCAATGTAGTGCTCGTGTTTGTGCAAAATGTATAATGTGATAGATTGGTAAGTGCATATTTATATTGGGTTAGTAATTATAATTTTAATTATAAAAATTTTAACTCATGTATATATACTTTGAGTGTTTAAAATTATTCTTGAAGTGTACTATGTATTAGCGCTCTATGCACTTTCGTTAATTAGCTTAAGGGGTCCGAAAATCTGTCATGCTATGAGGAATTTAGAGAGCCTTGCTCAGCATTGTTATTCTCTTGTAACGTTAATAACATCAAGGGTTAAACCCCTTCAATCACCCTCATAGGCCTCATTATGACCGTTAATGATCGACATCAAAACCACCATTTAAACCCCCCTTAATCACATCTCTTCACTCACCTTTTGCGGCGATTAAAATCAGCATTTGTGAACTCCTCTCCCACACCATTTCACACGTTTTTAGCAAGGAAAAGAGAGATAATAATTATCTTGTTCTTCCACATCTTCATACCTAACAAATCAGTCCTTGGGTGGTGTTTCAAGCATTGTTTCTTCGGCTTTTCAAGGATTTCTAAAACTCTCTTTTTGCTCGTGTCCGTAGGAGGTGAAGGTGTTGATTCTCCACACGGTAATTAGACCACATTCGAAGCGTTTTACTGCACTCCTCTCGAGGAATAATGTAACTAGTATTTTTCTAGCACGTTAGGAAATAGATTACGAACTTAGGTTGTTTAGAATCGCGTTAGAGAACTTAGAATCATGCTTGGTGGAACTTAGGTGATTGTTTGTATGTAATTTAATGTAGTATCATGTTTAGGATTGTTGCTTTGTATACTTTTCTTGAATTGGACATGTTATATGATCATATTTTTTATCCTTGCAAGTTATTTGTCAAACTTAGTGATTGGTTGTTGTAATAAAGGTTGTGAATTATGAATGTTTGTGGAAATTGAGGATTTGATGGAAGTTAATTTCATTCTCATGCTAAATGTTGTTATTTGGATGATGTATGTTGTGGAAATAGGTTGGTTTTGGTTGCTCATGTCCTTGCATAAGTGTATGAATAGATAGATGGGGTACGAGCACTACCCGCAGATCATAGGCAGGAGCTGCTCGCGACCAGTGAAGGCCAGGTCGCGACTCGTGAAGGCTAGGTCGCGACTCGTGAAGGATAGGTCGCGACTCACGACCTGAGTCGCACCCCGCGACGGGAATTTGCGTCCTGTTTGCTTCGTATTTTGGTTTAATTCCTAAAATGCTAACAACATGTTTATTTGTTGATTAATGGGTTTATATATATATGTTGTGCATATTGAAGTATGTTTGGGTTTGATTTGAATTATTTATTAAAGGTATGTGCGCTACATTGTCGGGTATTTGGAGTCGTTTTGTTATTGAGTATTGAAGTAATACTTTAAGTTGTCGACTTCAAAATGCTCGGGAGAGGATAATACTATCCTTAGCATCTCTTCGCCAAGAGTTAGGTACGGGGAATATTGTAACTTAGCCATAATTGACTTCGTACCCAAACTCAGACGACGTTTTTGTGTTATATACCTCAACTTGTACATTTTGATGACTTATGAGTTGGGATTGCTTGTGTATCTAGTTGAGTATGCATCATGATTGTTGTATGGATCCTTTGTATACCTTGTTTTTTATACGTATGTTGATTATTTGAATTGCTTGTATACCTTGTCGGGTATACACTATTTCTCTTGTGTTTCATTGATCCTATGGACGGCATGGTCCTAGGAATTTGTGCTTGATTATCCTAAGGGCGGTATGTTACTAGGAGTTTGTAACTTAACCTTGGGCGGCGGCATGGTCCAATGGTTCCCTCACGGGTGGCATGATCCATTGAATTTTGCCATTCGGAAGGGCGACATGGTCCCTGGATATGCAATGTAGGCTCTTGGGCGGCATGGTCCAACGAGTGTACTCACAAGCGGCATGGTCTGTTGTGTTTGATCTTGAAGGTGTGATTCCTTTGTATATTTTATAGATTGGCTTTATAATTAGCATTGAGTTTCTTATTTTGTTTGATTATGGCTTATGGTTCGATGTATGATGTCTTGTAAGTTGTTAGCATGCTTTCTTTGTGATGTATGCCTTCAGCGTTGTTTCTAGTTTCTCTAAGTTTATTATTTGTTTTCTATATTGGGTTGGGAGAAATGCTAGTTACTCCCCACTGATTGTGGAAGTTGTTGAATTATTATGCAGATGATGATGCTGTTTAGAATCGTTACCGTTTGGACCAGGATTGTCCGGTTTAACTTTGTGAGCAAGGAGGTCGTGCTAGTCATTGTGGATGAGCATTTTGAGTCAGGAATTAGGACCACTGACTTAGGGGTCTTAAGCAGTTTTCCTTATGTTTTGTTGGTTGTTTTAACCCCCTGATATTAGTATTGTCTTTTTGGATATGAATCATTTTACTTTGAGGTCCTTTGAGTTACTTTGTTGTTTTGGAACTTTTGGTTTGGAATGAGGGTGTAGGACCTCATTTCCACTTATATATGATGTTTGAAAGTTAATTACTATTTTGAGGTTTATTGTTTATTTATAATTTAAATTCTACTCCTTATAGTAGCATCTCCGTCTTAGTGGTATTTCCGCTACCACTAGTTGTCTTTATTATCGGACGAGATGTTACAGCCATATTATATCTCCTATTTATAAAAAAGGGACCAACTTTCACACCATCTTTCCTATTTAACTGAGTTTTTGTTGTAATAATAATTGGATAGAACTTGATGAAATGAATGGAATAATGAATAGGTAAAACATAAGATTTTTGTAATTATATAATAACATATCATAAGTAGATCTTTACTCAAAGTATTTTTTGAGATGAAACTAACCGTACAAAAAAATTTAAATTTATGAGATTCAAAATGAAAATTATGCTTATTTTGCAATTTCATATTAGTAGTAATTTTGTGAGGAAATAAATTGTTTATTTCCCGTCAAAAAAAGTAACTTGTATATTTAGGATATAATTATTTTTTTGTTAATTAATTGATCCAATCAAATAAAAATAATTGAATATCCATTATCGGTCTAGATAATAAGATATATATTTGTGTTCTTTGTAAACTTAAAAATTGACAAGTATTCATGATGATTGCAAAGATCATTAATATTTGAAAATTTTTGAAAACAATAGAAAATGTGAAAATCTAATTTTCTATACGGAAAATGTACTTTTTTCTTTTCTAATTGACTAAACTCATTAACAATTAACACTTGGCAAAATTGTTGTTGTATTCACGTGACACTATTAACATGTTTAGATAAATAGATAGACAGTAAAGAATTTGGCATGTCCACTGTTTGAGCCTATAAATTGCATTCTGCTTGTTTTCTAACGCGTGCACTCACATTTTTGAGATAAAATAATTGAAAATATATACTAGAACAATTCATTAAAGAATATATGACACGTAGATAGGTTACCTATAATAACAGGTTGTTTACCCGTTGAACCTGTTAAAAGCAAATACCTTCAATAGATTTGCTTAATCAGAGACAATCCCAATTCTTACTTATTATTTGCAGACCAGCCAAAGTTTAACTATTTTTTACAATGTTTCCTATTATTTTTGGGGCAACTATATAAAAACCGATATACACTAAGAATTCAGTTATCATTAAAATTAGAGCAGACAAAAATGTAAAACACATGTTTAGAAGGTAACTTAAATTAATTTAAAAATAATTGAGTTTTTGTTTTCCTTGTGGTAGAAGGGCCCATCCTACATGGTTCGTTCTCTCTTGGAAATATTTAGGTTGTACTTATCGGTTGAGCTTATATATCCTTCTTACTTGTTCAAAACAAAAAAAATTGAGATAAGTAAATATTCAATAATTAAAGTACCATGCACTAAATTATCATAGAAGCGTAATAGTACAAAACAAAGGAAAATTCTAATTAGTGGATTTATATTTTTTTCATTTATTCTTATATACGCCAAAATAATTCTTATTACAATCGGTAATCATATATTTACTTTGGTATATTTCATAACCTTATTGCCTTTGAAAAATCTTTTTAAAACCTTATCATTTAAAAAAAATTCTTATCTACAATTTAAAAGGAATAAAACCTCCCTCCCCTTACCACCTAGCCCTCTCCCCAGGGGCCCACCGATAACAATCCTCCGTTAACCACGCCCTACACCTTGCCACCCCCGAAATCCACCTCCGCCACCTCAAAATATAGCTTCCCTTCCTCATAAACCACCTACCCTACCCTTGACAAAGGCCATAAAGGCGGCTGAAACTCATCGAAAGGTCGAAATACTCTACCCCTAACTCTAAATGATTTAGATATGAATGTCATGTCTGGAGGGAGGTAAATTTCAGCCTTTGGAGGGTGTTTTTTGACACATGTGTTGTATCATACTTAGGCTCTGTTTTTTTGCATTGCATGAAGCTGAATTAAATTGAAATGAATTGAAATTGTGAGACAAAATGAGCTAAACTGAACTAAAATTAATAGAGCTGAATTGAACTGAAAATTAATGGAGGTGAACTGAACTGAAAGTATTAGAGCTGAACTAAACTAAACTGAAGTAAAATATCTCTAAATTAATTCAGTCTAATAGAATAGGGTTATAAAGCATACTTTATTATACCATGATCGCTTATGTGAATGTGAATGAGGGAATCAATCTATGTATACATGAATTATACTATTATTTTTTAACTATACTATGACAGATTCTATTTAAACAAATTTTAACCCTAGATTTTATGAGGAACATTTAGAAATGTTGCCTGAATTCAAATCTTCCCATTGTGAAGTAAAAAAGAAACGAATGTCTATAATTTTGATAAACAAAATTATTAAGAGTATTACCTAATAATTTACATTCTTAACCGAATGATTTATGCTTCATATCCAATATTCTTACGATTAATAATATTAGTCAATCAAACAAACTAATCAACCGACAAAAGTTGTCAATTTGACATATAGAGTGTATTCTCTTCGTCTAATTCTAGTTGAACTAAACTGACTGAAGTTGAACTGAACTGAACTAGTTCTCTTCGTCTAATTGTAGCTGAACTCAACTGAACTGTATTTATTGGAGCTGAACTGAACTGAACTAAACTTATTGGAGTTTAACTGAACTGAATTGAATTGAATTGAATTATAATAAATATTTAAATAATAAGTAAATAATAATTATTATGAATGTTAAATAATAAGTAATTATAGTTCTAAGTAATAATAATTAATAATTAATAATTAATAATTTAGAATAATATTAAATTAATAATGATAATATTATTTTTGATGTTATTAAATGATAGTTATAAATATTAGTAATAATGATAAATTAGTTTTAAAAATAATAATTACTGATAATTATATAATAAGTAATAATGACTAATTACTATTATTCGTATTAATGTATTAATACTTGATGATGATTTTATAATAACAATAATGTCTAAGAAGTAAATTAATATTACCATTATCATAATAACTAGTAATTATAATAATAATTAGCTTAAAACATGGGTTGGTATATGCTTCTAACCAAACCACGATTTGTGGTGAGTTGGTCTATAATATTTATAAACCGAACCCCACCACAAATCACCAAAGTATCTTTAATATCCAATGTAACAACGACGTTGTACCTTAAATTGTACTCTAATATTATTAGCAACTTTGTAATTTTTTAATATTTTGTAGCTTTTTGTAGCTTATTTGTATGATGTAATAGTGAATATATAGTCGGTAAAATAAAACAACAATTGCAAATTAGAATACTCGTATTGAAATAAAATTTGTTTAAACCTTGCACCAATTCAAACCATGCTCAGTCAATATAATAATAGTAATAGTGATGAGTAAAGATAGGATAAATTGTCAGAAAATACCAAGATTTTAGCACTTTTTCAAAATAAATACTAAAGAGTTGCGAAATGTAAAATAAATACCAACAAGTTATGTTTTTCTTAGAAACTCATACCAACGAACAGATATCCGTCTATTTTTCCGTTTTAGAAATCCATACCAACTTACAGAATTCCATTCAACTTCATCTCTGAAGAACATAAAATCTAAGGTGAGTTAAATTTGGGTGACAAAGTGACAGAAAAATAGACGGATATCTTTTAGTTGGTATGGATTTCTAAGAAAAACATAACTTGTTGGTATTTATTTTACATTTCGCAACTCCTTCGTATTTATTTGGAAAGAGTGCTAAAACCTTGGTATTTTCTGACAATTGTTCCGTAAAGATATGATAACAAAAAATATATAAAAATAAAAATAATGTATAATAATATTAATAATGAGTATAATAAGTCCATGGAAATCGAGTCCCACTTCCACTCTGGGACCTCTAGAGGTTGAATCTCGCCTTGAGGTCTCTTGTGTTCAAACTTGACCTTTTGACAAGTCAAGGACTTGGAAACATACTCAGCAACTTGTTGTTTCATGTGAGGCCACCAAAAGGTGATTTTAAGATCCTTGTATAACTTGTCACCTCCTGGATGTACCGAATATGGAGTCATATGGGCTCCGTCTAACATCCTCTTTTTTAGGTCTGGTATGTCAGGAACACATCACTGACCTTTATAGCGCATACTACCATCTGTATGGACCTTGAAGTAAGCGTCCTCAGTGTGTCGGACCTCATCCATCCTCTTCTCCAAAGTTGCATCATTAGCTTGGTTTTCCCTAATCTCATCATATAAATCTGGTCGTAGTGTAAGGGAGCTAAGCTGAGGCCCAACTCGAACAAGTTGCACACCGGAATTCTGAAACTCATCTCTAAGTAACCTCCTCGAAAGCATCGTATGCAAAGAGTGGGCAGTTTTCCCACTAAGTGCATCAACAACAACATTAGCCTTCCCTTCATGGTATTGAATTTCCATGTCGTAGTCCTTAATTAGCTCTAACCACCTCCTTTGTCTCATATTCATCTCCTTTTGCATGAAAATGTACTTGACACTCTTATGATCAGAAAATATTCAGAATGAAGTGCCAAGCAAATAATGACGCCAAATCTTCAACGCAAAGATAACCGCTGCCAATTCAAGATCATGAGTGGGGTAGTTCATCTCATGAATTTTTAATTGTCTCGAAGCATAAGCTACAACCTTCCGGTTCTGCATAAGCACACATCCAAGACCGTTTCTCGAAGCATCTGTATACACCTCGTAGCCTTGATCTCCATCAGGTAGAGTTAAGACTGGAGCTATGGTAAGACATTCTTTTAACGTCTGAAAAGCCTTCTCGCATTCATCATTCCACTATGATACTGGGAAATATGGTCCGAATAATCTCGATAGTAGTTCCCCTCAAACTATGAATAAAAAGGAGCGGATTCACCGCAATTCTCTCACTTCGGGAAGAGCGGACGGAAGTATGGGGTGAAAGAAAAGTGAGGCAATTTTTTATTTCAGATTTGGCCTAGAAGCGTAATCCTCGTGGATTGGGAGAATTTTTCTTGTGCCAGAGGCCCAGTTCATCTGACCAGTGCCAACTATCAAGACAGTGACTTTTGATCAGCCTTTGAAAGCTTTCCCCTGAGTGAACCCAACGACTCTTTCTCTTTCTTTTGAGGGGCATGCTAATTGAGGCATTTTGGAATGAGGTTTTAAATCAG
Source organism: Patellifolia procumbens (assembly GCA_947645195.1). Lineage (NCBI taxonomy): Eukaryota > Viridiplantae > Streptophyta > Magnoliopsida > Caryophyllales > Amaranthaceae > Patellifolia > Patellifolia procumbens. The sequence goes on from CANSGD010000837.1 coordinate 762,090, forward strand.
ATCAAACACCAAGTTGATGAAGAGAAAAGAAAGGCAATGGATAATCCCTCGTCCGGAGCCTGAGAATGAGAAAAGGGGCTCTAAAATTATGATCCATATTAGTCTATTTTTTTATGTCTTGGTCGATAGTTGGCAAAGAACTTGATCCTCCCCTAAAAAGGGGAGCAGAATTTCTAGAAAACGCTCTCCCGGTTCGTACGTGGATCATTCTAGAATCGAGGAGGGAGACTTTTGTCAGGATCTTTTGTGTTTTGGAATGCTTTCCGCAACACCCAATCTCCAACACTTTGATTAGTTAAATTAACCCAGCCTTAAGGACAGAAAGGGAGAGTAGGGTTTTTCCTTGATGAACCAAAGCAAAGGAGTACCTTTCGGACGTTGCCACCGCTCAATCCACCGACTTTGCTTCACAGGGCGAGACCAAAAAGAACTTCCTTACTGCCTGGCCTGGCTTTCTTTAAGCCTTATACCTTACTTAGATTCCCACCTCAGGCTCAACGGAGAAGAAATCAATATCATATAGCGTTGGGTTGATTCCTCTCACACTAGAGGAGCTTTTGGGGAGCTACAGTAATTACAAGCTTAGCTAGAGCTATAATCTTTCTTGACCTCACATCCACATTCATTAATCCAAAAAGAACAAAATGACTAATGTGATGTGAAACCCCCAAAAAGAAAAAGCCTTTGGACTCGTATTTTGTTCGTACGCAATTATCTCATACTTAGTGGACTCTTCATCAAGTTGGTCAATGGATGAGCTATCTTCGAAAAATCCTTCACAAATCTTCTATAATAGCCAGCTAGACCAAGAAAGCTGCGTACTTCGGTCACATTCTTCGGAGTGGACCATTCCGAAACTGCTTGAATTTTGGATGGGTCAACTGAGACACCCTCCTTAGAAATGATATTTCCGAGAAAAACAACTTTCTCGAGCCAAAATTCACACTTGGAAAATTTTGCATATAACTGATTTTCTCTCAACACTTGCAACACCGCTTGGAGATGCTCTTCATGTTCACTCTCATTCTTTGAGTAAATCAGTATATGATCAATAAACACAACAACAAATTTGTCCAGATAAGCTCTGAATACTCTATTCATCAAGTCCATGAACACTTCTGGAGCGTTAGTCAACCCAAAAGGCATAACAGTAAACTCATAATGTCCATATCGAGTGCGGAAAGCTGTCTTTGGAATGTCTTTATCTGCAATTCGAAGCTGATGGTAACCCGATCGTAAGTCGATCTTAGAAAATACTAATTTTTAAATAGCTTTGATACTTTAAAAATGATTAAAACTCTTCAATTAAATACTCAAAAATATGGGGGATTACAAGGGCATCTACATCTATTACCTTCTTTTTCAGACTACGAGAAGTTGAATGATCATTGGATAGCCTACCTCTACTTCCATCTCCAGAAAAACTCCTCCTGTAGACAAGTCAACAATACTCTTCGTCTGAGCCTGCATACCATTGTAGAATGTCTGCGTGAAATACTATTTTTCCATGTTGTGATGTGGACACTCTCTATGTAAATCTCTGAACCTAGTCCACACTTCCTGAAGTGTTTCATCTCGCTCTTGGGAAAATGTGGCTAACTTATTTCTTATATTTGTTTTCTTTGTCGGTGGGTAGTATTCTTTGAGATATAATGCAACAGATATCTCTAACCATTTCTCTTTGATACCATTGGACCACTTCTGAGCCTTTTCTTGAAGTGAGAACTCGAATAACATGAACTTCAGCTGCTCAGGTGTGACTCCAGAGTGTTTAACAGTTCTGCAGAGTTGTTGAAATCTCTACCGATGATTGGCCAGATCTTTAGTGGGGTGCTAACCAAACTGATTTTGCTGGACTATGTTGATGAGTACAGGTTTAATTTCGAAGTTTTCTAGTGATGGTGGGCATTGGCGGACCAGTGGGGATGTCATCAGGATTAGGCACCTCATATGATTTCAATGACTTCGACATTACTGAACTCGAAGTATCTTCCGCCAAGGTGTTCAAATGAACAGACTGCTTTTCTTTCTGAACTTTCTTTATGATTTCCCTGAGTATCTTTAACAGATTAGGATCCTCTGGTATGGGGGTACCTTTTCTTAGTCATCTGGGCCAACAAAAGAAACAAGAAGAAGCAGCGAAAAGTACCTAAATTGGAACAACGAAGTTCCAATGAGGTGAAAAAAGTAAACTAAATAATCAAACAGAAACTAGGAAAACTAGCCGTCTCCCCGGCAACAGCGCCAAAATTTGATAGGCTAAATTCGTATCACCTAATCAAAAATAATCCTAAAGTCCTCTAACAAACAATAGTCAGGGAAGTAGGGCCGAATCCACAGGGAGACAGATTTTCGTAGTTGAAGTTCAATTATAAAGATACTTCAGATGGAGAATAAGGATGAATTAATTAACTTATACTAGACTAATGAGAATGACGACTAAACGAAAATTGAATCAAATAATAAAAGCCTAGGATACTAGTTCGGTCCACCATGCAAACACCAATCAAAGGGGTTCAAAAGACTAACATAACCTAGGTATAGAGTCGAGCAATTAGAGCTGGTGTTAAGCCTACAATCGGGTCATAATGCTCATAATCCAACATACGCAGTACGATTGCTAATACAATCAGGATTAATAGTGTGTTCTAAGCCTCTACAAATAAGCATATGATCGGGTCAAATAGGTATTTGCCAGATGCGATTCATGAAATTGGCCACTAACATACATAAATCACACATGAAGAATAAATCACATTATATTGCTCTAATCACAACCTAAGCAAAGCTAAACATTCAAATCAAATCATAATATAAGCATGGCTTCCCTCCCTAGAAACCCTAGAAAAGGAACTACTCAGACATGACTATTGAAACTAAAGTATTAATAATCAAGGATGACATAATTAATATCTAATGAAAGCAATAATTAAACGATGAAAAGCAAAGTAAGAATGATTACCAGATTTATGCGAAAGGAAGAAACTTTATTGAAATCTAACGATGTTCGAACAATGTAAACTTGAGAGAAACTAAGAGTTTGAAGTAAGCTAAATTACGGAACTAATGATAAAACTAATGATAAATTAAGATCGACTAAGATCCCCAATCGAAATTTAGGTTTTATTATTTATAGGCATTGCTCAAAAATAAGAAAAAGAGGAAACATCAGCCCTCCGAGAAACCGCCCGGGCGACTGTGCAAATGCTGGCTCCTTTCTCTTCTTCGTAACTGGCGTCCGGGCGGGCGGATTGGCCTGGGTAGCCGGGCGGTGCACACTTAACCATTTTTCTCCTTTGTTCCAATATACGCTCTCGGCCCTGGTCATGCGGTCATGCCCGGGTGGCCAAGCATACGCTACGGAGCTCCTTTCTTGCGTCTTTTCACCTCGAGAGCTCCAGAATCGCTCACGGGGTACTTCGAATCCTTATATATTCTGGGCAATGCTTCTAAATGGCGAAAAAAGGCATGAGACATCTAATCTGCACAAATTAAGCGCAAAAACACGAAAGATACCCAAGCATATCAAATCTCAATAAAAAGCTTTAAAGAGCATTAAAAGAGTATAAAGTAAGAAGGGAAATAAGGCTAAAAGCCTATATAAAATGAGCATATCAAACTCCCCCAAGCTAAACTCTTGCTTGTCCTCAAGCAACTAAAATATGAACATGGAATAGAATTGCCTCACCCCAAAGATAAAACTTTCAAAGCACAAAACATGTTCAAGACTAAGAATCGTTCAAGCAGGTAGAATTCAAGTTCAGCTATTCAAATCTATCCAACTACCACTCATCCAAGGAAAACATCAAATGCAAGCGAGATAGCCCGGGCGATGCACACTAGACCATTTTTCTCCTTGGTTCCGAAACTGCTCTCGGCCCCGGTCGGGTGGTCATGCCCGGGTGGCCAGGCATACGCTACGGAGCTCCTTTCTTGCGTCTTTCATCCCGAGAGCTCCAGAATCGCTCTCGAGGTACCCCAAATCCTTATGTATTATGAGAAATGCTTCTAAATGGCGGAAAAAGGCATAAGACACCTAATATGCTCAAAAAAGCTCAAAAAACACGAAACACACCCAAACATATCAAATCTCACAATAAAGAGTTTTAAAGAGCTCTAAAAGAGTATAAAGCAAGAGGGGAAATGAGGCTAAAAGCCTATATAAAATAAGCATATCAGGAGCCTATAAAAGCGAACCTCAACACCGTAGCTGGCACTGCTAAGTTGAGGGCTCAGGAAAGGCTTGTGTACAACTTCCACAAGGAACAACGGTTATTGTTCAAAATGCACTGTACATTAGTAAACATCAACGAAATCTTTTGAATTTCAAAATTTTGCGAGCAAATGGTTACCATATGGAAACCATAAATGAGGATAATAAGGAGTATATGTACCTCACTAAATGTGAACTTCATTGTAATAACCCTGTTTTAAGAGCACCTTTATTAATTACTAATTATACTATTAGCTTAATTAATTACTAAAACACTTGTGTATTAAATGAAAATTTTATTTGATTTTGTTATTATCATTAAGAAGTTGTGTTATATTTATTGACGTAATTATATTAAATTATCTTAATGGAATTACTTCTAATTATATCAAGTTTTATATTAATGTAAGAAACGGGTTGGAGCTATTAGTTAAGAAGATTTATATTTTGAAGAGATAAATTAATTATATTTATGTATGTGAAATACTAAATATATTAGAGGGTGGTGATTTATTTGATAAGGTTAGAATTAAAAAAAAGGGAAATGAGTGAGGGATGGCATGGCATTTGAATAGGAGGCAAGGGCTTATGTGGGTGAAGGGGAAATAAGGAATAGGATGACTTAACAATTGATATAAAAAAAAGAAAAACAAAGCGGAAGGGGGCTCTGGTTTCACGAAAAAAAAGAAGAGAGCAAAAGGGAGATAGGGGAGGTGAGAGAGAGAGAGCTCGGTGGAGGAGGAAGAAGATAGACCAAGGCGCAGCTCCAGTGTGGCGGTACAACAAGGACGAGGAGAGGTGAAAGAGGGAAATAGCAGCGCAAGAGAGGGAAGGAGAACGTGAGTCCGCGCCACCCCGTTCAGGTCGTTTCCGGCCCATCTTCTGGCGAATAAAGAGGGAAATAGGTAAAGCAAGTTTCAAATCACCAAAACCCTCTATATATTTCAGAGATTTTGATCAAAATTAGGGGTTTTCTTGAGAAAGTTGAAGGAGATGCGTGCCACACGCAAACCACCACACCACAACCACCCATGTTCACCTTATAACCTTAACTGAGGTACCAAACACTTTCAGATGAAATTGTTAATTCCTGATTTACTTCAATTATATAATTTTCCTTGTTAGATTTCTCAAATTATTCATGAATTATGTGAGGTTTGTTGTGGTGTTATTGCTGAATTTAGAATGAAGATGAAGTATTGATTTTATACTTATGGAAATCAGTAGTTGATAGGTTTTAGTCGTATCACCTAATCAAAAATAAACCTACGGTCCTCCAACTAAGGTAGTCAGTGGAAGCAGGGTCGAATCCACAGGGAGACAGAGTTTCTAAATCAATATTCAACCAATTCAGCTACTCCAGCGTAAATCAGGAAGGAATTAATTAAACTAATGATTAAGCTAAGAACAACGAATTAAACAAAGGATTTAACTATGGACTAAAAAACCTAGGGTATTAGGTCGGTCCACCATGCTTATACCAATCAAATAGGGTCAACTATTACCAAAACCTAAGTCAAGAGTCGGGGGATTAGAGCCTATGTTGAGCTATGGTTAAGACTCAACGCTCATAGTTCAACATACGCCGCATGTTCACTAACGTAATCAGAACTACTGACATGTCCTAGGCCTCTAGTCGTAAGACGGATCTGTGCAAACAACTATTAACCACAAGCAACCAACGAAACTGCGCAATAACGTTAATTACTCAATAAAGAACAAACCACATCACAATCACCCTAATCAAGCCCTAGAAATCAATAAGAGTCTAAATCACAATCATGGTATAAACATGGCTTTCCTATCTAACACCCTAGAAAGAGACTACTCACTCATAATCGAATTAACAGAAACAAAACTAATATGAAACCCTAACAATTGCATCATGAACGATTAAATAAATAAACTAAGCAATTGAGAATAATAAAAGAGATTAGGGTAAGAAAGAATACCAATTAACGGAAAGCAGGAACTTTATTGAAATCGAAATAGGTTTGATCACCTCTAAATTAATCTAAAGTGTTTGAATTGAACTCAGAACAATGAAGAATAAAACTAGTCTAAAGCTAATGAAAGATGAATAAAAGATGTATCTAAAGATATCCCTAAATAATGAGGAAAACGGTATTTATAATACCCCTCAAGTCTAATTAAAAATAGGAAGCAAAAGTCGAAAATCGCGACAAATGGTGCCAGACCCGATCGGGCCCGAGCACAGTACCCGATCGGGTCTGGTGCAAAACAGCTCAACTTGCGTTTGGGCTTTAGCATGGCAGCAGCGCAGCGTTTGACGAGAAATTGAGGCCCACCCGATCACTGGCCCTATCGGGTGGTGGATCGGGTGAAATGACCAAACGAGCCCAGCAGCACCACAGCGCCTGTAGCACCGCAACGAGACCAAGCAGCACTCCACCCGATCGGGTCGGGCGGTGGTCACCCGATCGAGTCTGGGGACATGCTTCCTCGCCCGATCGGGCCATTTCTGCCCGATCAGTGCACGGAAACCTCCTTTTTGACTCTTTGGCTTCCTAATCTTCACGTTTAGGGGTCTTGGGACCTCCTAAACTACCCATAAAGCTCGTGAGCCATCCTACGTGCCTCGTAACATCTCGTAAAGTCGTGATTGCTTCCAAATGGCTCGGGAATAAGGAGAAAACTCCCTAAAACCTGCAATTCAACACTAAAATACAAAACCACAACTATATACGATAGTTAGCACAAAATAGCTCCCAAGAGCTCCAATGATGCACAAATTAGCTTGTAAATAAGGGAGAAAACTCTATATAAATACGTGGTATCAAACTCCCCCAAGCTAAACCTTTGCTTGTCCTCAAGCAAACAGAGCATGAACATGGAATAGATTGCCTCACCCCATAAATAAAAACAAATCAAAGTTCTAAATGGTTTAAAAGTTGATGTAACCAAAGGTAATTAGTTAGTGAAACAAAAAAATAACGAATCAATAAGTTCATTAGTTATGATAAGGTTCTAATTAAAAATTTGAAATATAAAAGTTTAAAGAAAAAGGGTAGTTGTGTGTCTAGAATAACTTGATATTGGTGTTAATTACTGCAACTAGTAATAATTATGAACTTATAAAATCTATATCTAATGTAAGTGAAGGTTATATGAGCTAAGTAATAAGATACCAAACTAGTTCACACTGATCTCGGTAAGTCTAAGTCATTTTCTTAATAGGTTCTTTTTGGAAGCAATTGAGGTCTATTGATGTCTTAGTGATGATTCGAATTCGGTAATCAACAAGGGTTTAGTAATTTAGTTCACTTAATGTCAAACCAAGAAAGAAATTTAATCCATAAAGGTTTAGGTGAGTTATTAGAGAGTCTCGCACCCAATACCTAACTTGACAATAGGTAATAAGTGGAAGTTACTTCCAATCAAGGTCCTAGATAAATATCGATCTTATGAGAGTGGTATAACTTATGTTTCATAAGAGGTATGTCTCATTTGTCGGAAGATTAAATTTGTAATACCCCAAAGTTTTATAACTTATAGACTATTTTTTTCAGAGTTTAAGTTAAGCTTATTTAATTACTTGGAAAAAAAATAGTTTATAATAATTTATTTTCGAATGATATTTCACATCCGAAAAGTTATATTAACTACATGATAGTATTAATGTTATTTCTAAAGTAAGTTACAATGTCTAATATTTATTTTTAAACTAATTTCTAATGTTTTTAGCCCCTTAATAATTTTTGGACCGTTTATAAACCTAACCTAAATACTCCTAACTCTAACTATTTATCTCTTTGATTTCTTTTCTTCATGGCCGCTTGTCCTGTTTGCTTGCAGAGCGTGTGAGATTATTAACCAAGTTTGCAACCATTTTTTTTACTCTCATCATCATAGAAATCCATGCCTTGATATATTTGTAATGAAACAACAAACCCAGGGTCTATTTCCATGAGCATTGACCGTAATTCATATCAATCATAACTTCTATCATAATCTTATTCCTCATATATATCTAACCATAGATAATCACCCAAGTCCCACAAAGTTCCGTGATCAGTGTTCGCAATTCGCATAGCCAGATGATAAGAGGTTTTTAGTGTGTCGTTAAGGCACTAAGAACCGCTTAGCAAACACAATTTATAAACCTAACGAGTAACTACTATTTACGTAGTAATGGCAAGTCAAGGGTCGAACCACAAGGAAATTGGGATTGAGTTTAGTCCACTAAGTCCAAAACTACCTAAGTGAAGGATTTTTGGGTTTGAGATTGAATAGATTACCAACTAATTAACTAGCTAATGAATACCGACTAATAATTAAATAGGAGAATTAATATGATAGAGAAAACACTAGAGCCGGGGTTACTCGCATGAACTCGGGCAAGACACGACATGAATGCAACTACGAAGCTATTGAGAATAACATGCAAGGTTAAGTTTCCCTCTAAAGTCCTTGAGTCCTCTCTCGAATGGTCCTCAAGAGTAATCAACTAATCAATCGACTAAATCCTCTCTCGAATGTCTTTAGCCAATTGATTAATGGATTCAATTTGATTGGAAAACCCCTAAATAGGATCCTCTTAATTTCTACCCAATCTCTTGGTCTAGAAATTAAGTTGATTCATGGGAATGACTAGACAACAACAATCAATTAAGAGTAATTGAAATCTAAGCCCTAGCATAAACTTGATCAAGGTCTACCCTAAGGTGTCAAAACACCAAGAACAATGCATATTAGACATGAATAAAGCAATTACAAGAACATCTCAATTAGCCCCTAATTCATGCTTTCACCCAAACCCTAGATTAGTAACTACTCACTAACCATGGATTCTAAGCAATCAAGATTCAATAAATTAAACATCATAAACTAAGCAATAGAATTAAAGGAAAGAGATTGAGGAAAAATTACTTGAATTGATTAACGAATTCGATCTTCAAAGATGAAACAATTAAGAAACCAAGTGTTTAGAGAGAGTTTAGGGCTAAGAGAGAGTAATTAGAAAACTAAGAGTGATAGGTAATATCGAGTCTCTAACTACAAAACTAATTAAAAGCTTCATTAAACTAATACGGAAAAACGGGGTCAACACCCGAAGTCAGGTCACCACGGTCATGGTGAACTCACCACGGTCGTGGTGCCTTAAAGTTGTCCAGGCAGAAGCTAATCTCCAAACGGACTGACTCGACGAAGTCAGGTCACCACAATCGTGGTGATTTTGCCATGACCGTGGCCCCGGACTTTCATAGGATCAGTTCCAAATCTTCAACAGTCTGTTTTGCTTGCTACAGGTCCCCACGACCGTGGTGACCTACTGGTAAGCGGACAGCTCAACTTCGAACGATCATATCTCTCTCATCTCTTACCGGAATGGGGCTCATGACCAGTCGTTGGAAAGCTATCGAAACGAGCTAACACCTCCCACTAGAATCACCTTAATCCGATTTATAGATCAAACGTTATGCCTATTTGAAGTTCAACAGTCCACAACTAGTCTTCTAATGATCATATGACTTCAAAAACCTGCTAGTTAGCCTGGAAATCATCCAAAAACAACTAAACATATAATGAAGCGACAATATAACTCAAAGGTGACAAAAACCATGCAATTCTAGGCTTAAATGCTCTATAAGACATGCAAGGACACTAAAAATGACCTACAATTAAGCACAATAAAGTGCTTATCAAACTCCCCCAAGCTAGTCCAATTGCTTGTCCTCAAGCAATGCAAATCAAATTCAAGGGTAAGAATTCAATGACTCCTCACAATAATATGCATGCCAAGATAGAGAATAAAGACCTTTCAAACCTTTTCATCAATAAATGCAAAACACTATCAAGTCTCAAAGTTTATAGCACAAGGAAAAGCAACCAAATCTTACCATTAGTTCTCCCCCAAGCTTGGCTCAGTCATATACATGGTAGCTCTCACTTTAGTCATGTGCACTTCTCTCGTGTGTTTAAATGGGTCAAATGAACGCTCAAAGCTCAATTCCATTGACTATATCCTACCATAAGCTTGCATATCATCTCACCCTCCATCGCATAAGGACCAAAGTTTGCATCAAGAATCAAGTGGACTTAGTCAAGGTTGTAATGTAGGCTTAAGGTGAGGGTGTGGTAGCATTTGGGATCGTGGTGTTAAAGAGGGGAAAGTGAAACTTCCAACTCCGCACCTTTCTAAAAGAACAAAACCAACCCTACTAAAATTTAAACGCTCTACACAACATATCACAAGCACTCCTCTAATTTTAGCATCTCAATTTCCCTTATTGCGATTTTTTAACACACCACAAATCCTTTTTTTATTTCTCTTTTTCATTCATTTTTTTTATTTCTTTCTTTTTTTTTGTTTTTGTGGATTGTGGTGATTTTCGAAGAAGGGAGAAAATGAGAACTTCAATGTATGTAAAGGAGACGAACTCAAACAACACATGAGTTTTAACCAAACACAAAGTAGAACACCTACACCAAGTCATTCTCGTAACACCCATCAATATGTTTCACCCCATCTAAGTAGTTTCACAATCCCCTAGATAAGGAGATAAGTAATAAGCTAGAGATGTGGTTAACAAAGAAAACAAGCTTAGGCTCACAGGGGCTTCAAAGGAGGATAAGTAGGTGAGGGTGGCCTTTGGCAATGTAGCTCAAGTAACATTAAAGCCTCGATCACATTCAAGACGCAAACAAGTCAAGCGTATTCAAGGAGAATCAATGCAAGTTCTAGAGAATGGTCGTCAAGGAAGAGCATCACACATCAAGTAGAAAAGACTGAAAAGATGTCAGTCTAAAAGGCTCAAAGCATATCCTCACAAGGCATAGCTACCAAAATCGGTCGAACCGCACAAAGGGGGAGACCAATCATACCACAACCAATCGATTCCTTAGCCTACTAGAGACTATCAAAGCATTTCCTTTTTCAGTTTTCAGGTCATCAAGAAGAACACATGCGTACCAATGGCGGAGTTCTAAGCTAAATGCAATCTGTATGCATCCTAAATATGATACTAAATACTAAAATGCAACCTAAACATGACCCTAATATGCAACTAATGCAAATTATATGCAACTAATATATACATCCTTCCCCAAGCTAAACCACACAGTGTCCTTACTGTGAAAAGTCTAATGATAATAATAGCAAGGGAGGGGAAAAATCCCGCCTCAATGGTCGGGAGGGGGGTCGGGAACCACGTGAGTAGAGCTTTTCCCCTTAAGGTCATCAATCGAGCTCCAAATGACATCTTTATATTTTTGAAATATCTTAATCAATTGAGGTATAGAGATGTCATCAAGAGCCGAGTCAACAATAACAGGATAAGTACATGCATCATCAAGGAAGACATACTTAAGGGATGGGGGAAGGGGTTTGAACTCTACCTTGGGAGGAGGCTTAGTACTCTCCTCCTTAGCAACGGAAGTGTCTAGGACCTCAAATCCCGACCCAAGTGTTTCCTCAACGGTAGCACCGTCGAGAAGCATAGAAGACTCTTTCACCTCTTCCATATCTAAACTCCGCTCCTCAGTGATAGAAGTATAGGGCTCATCATCAGTGTGAGCTTCTCTCTCAAAACCTTCCATTTCACCCTTCACATGACCAACCCGACAAACTCTCTCTATCATGGGTCTCTCTAATGTTTTGGAGAACTCAAACACAACCTTCTCATTAGCTACCTCAACCGTGATTGTATCATTTCTGCAATTTATTACGGCACCCAATGTCTTAAGAGCTTCTCTTCCAAGAATGAGAGGAGTTTCTGGATCTTCCTCCATATCCATCACCACAAAATCACACGGCACCAAGACATGCCCAACTTGTATCGGAACATCCTCCAACTCACCATGCGGCGTTCTCAAAGATCGATCCGCCAATTGAATAGTCTTCCTTGTAGGAAGAAGAGGGAAGTTTAGGCGCTTAGCTATGGATAGAGGCATCAAACTCACACTCGCACCCAAATCGGCCAATGCACCCTTAGGCTCGAGGTCACCTATCTTCACCGGCAAAGTGAAGCTTCCAGGGTCTCTTTGCTTCTTAGGCATATCTCGTTGCACTAGAGCACTTACTTGGTATGCCAATTTGATAACCTCGTCTTCAACCTTTCGTTTGTTAGAGAGGGTCTCCTTCATGAACTTGGCATAGGCTGGCATTTGAGACATGGCCTCAAGGAATGGAATGTGTATTTGAAGGCCTTTCATGACTTGGAGGAACTTAATGAATTTGTCGCTCAACTTCCTCTCCACCAACCTTTGAGGATATGGGACGGGTGGCACATAGGTCTTAGGTGGAGGAGGTGTTGACAATTGAGCTTTGTCACCAACTTGCTCATGAGTTTCCTTATCTTCTCTTCCTTTCTCAACATCAACCTCCCTTTCATCTTCCTCAACTTGATTGTCCTTCTCGACCACCTCAACTTCACTTTCTTCACACTCATTAGGCATCTTGGGGTCCTCATAGTTTGTTCCCGACCTCAAATGGATAGCTTTGACTTGATGTAAGTTGGGGTTAGGAATGGGATGGCTTTGAAGTTGATTTGTGGGGTTAGAGGGGGTTTTCTCGGCCACTTGAGCCAATTGGGTTTTAAGCATTTTGGTGTGAGCTTGTAACTCTTGAAACCTTTGGTCATGGCTTTGAAGGGTTTGGGTGATGGTTTGGAGTTGTTGGAGAATTAGGGAGGTAGGGTGGGAGGATGTAGTAGGTTTGGGATTTGGCTTAGGAAATGGTGGGTTTTGAGGGGCCTTTTAGAAGTTGGATCTTTGTTGAGGGGCTCGATAAGTGTTAGATTTTTGAGAGGAGGATCCACCTTGATTGTAGCTTTGAGTAAACCCTTGTTGAGGTTGATTAAAGCCTTGTTGAGGTGGATTCCACCCTAATTGAGGTTGGTTGTAGCCTTGGTTGTAGGCTGTAGCCTTGTTGAGGTTGTCTCCACCCTCCTTGTTGATTGCTCCTATAACCTTGGTTACCTTGATACCCCTCTCCTCTACTATTCATTGCCGCCACATGCTCTAACTGAGATCCTCCACAACAAGAGGTATCGTGGTTTGTACCACCACAAATGTCACAAGAGAAAGCATTCACTTGTGAGGGACTAGATGATACAAGGGTGATCTTCGAGAGCTTCTTGTCAAGTTGATCCATCTTCGTTTGAATTTGGTCAATTGGGTCCAACTCAAACTTTCCACCCTTCTTCTGTTGAGCCCCTCTCCTTCTTCCACCCCATGAGTAGTTCTTGATTACTTCTTCTATGGTGGCCTCTAATTGGTCTTGCGGGATCTTAGAAAGTTGACCTCCCGCTCCAGTATCAAGGTTGGCACGTGACATATGATCAAGACCATCATAGAAGAACCTCATCAGTAGGTTTTGATTGAACTTATGGTGAGGGCACGAACTAATCAATTCCCTAAACCTTTACCAAGCCTCCGCAAGTGTCTCATCACAATCTTGCTCGAAAGAGGAGATTTGCCTCCTAATATATGCGGTCTTCGACTCTGGGAAATACTTCTTCAGAAAAGCCAATGTAACCTGCTCCCATGTAGTGAGGGAGTTAGCAGGCAAACTCTTGAGCCAACATTTTGCCTTTCCGGAAAGAGAAGACCCGAAGAGATGCATCTTGATGTAGTCTGGAGAGACATCATTTGTTGTTATCATAGCACAAATCTCCAGATATCGATCAAGATGATCAAGTGGATCCTCATCCGACCCTCCACAAAATTTCTCTGCTTTCACCATCCGTGTGAATTGAGGGTGAATACTGAAATTTATAGCGGTTGTGGGGAGTCGAATTCCACCCTGTAAAACATAGGACCCCGGATTTCCGAAATCCCTGAAAAGTTGTCCATTTTCCTCACCCATGTCTGATTCACTTTCACTTGTAGAACTTGAGATTGGTGAAGCTGGTGCGGAACTCAAAGTTAACCGTTCCAAACCTCCCCGAAGCTTTCGCAAGATGCGATTGATTTCCGGATCTAAAGGTAAGATGGGTGAACCGTGAGCTCTCCTTCTCATGTAACACAACAAAGCTAAGCAGAAGGTTAGCAATAACAACCCAGTTTAAACAAAAGAAAAAATCACTCAAGCAGTACTAAACTCAAGTAAACTTCAATCAATAGCACAATTTCCCCGGCAACGGCGCCATTTTGATAAGAGGTTTTTAGTGTGTCGTTAAGGCACTAAGAACCGCTTAGCAAACACAATTTATAAACCTAACGAGTAACTACTATTTACGTAGTAATGGCAAGTCAAGGGTCGAACCACAAGGAAATTGGGATTGAGTTTAGTCCACTAAGTCCAAAACTACCTAAGTGAAGGATTTTTGGGTTTGAGATTGAATAGATTACCAACTAATTAACTAGCTAATGAATACCGACTAATAATTAAATAGGAGAATTAATATGATAGAGAAAACACTAGAGCCGGGGTTACTCGCATGAACTCGGGCAAGACACGACATGAATGCAACTACGAAGCTATTGAGAATAACATGCAAGGTTAAGTTTCCCTCTAAAGTCCTTGAGTCCTCTCTCGAATGGTCCTCAAGAGTAATCAACTAATCAATCGACTAAATCCTCTCTCGAATGTCTTTAGCCAATTGATTAATGGATTCAATTTGATTGGAAAACCCCTAAATAGGATCCTCTTAATTTCTACCCAATCTCTTGGTCTAGAAATTAAGTTGATTCATGGGAATGACTAGACAACAACAATCAATTAAGAGTAATTGAAATCTAAGCCCTAGCATAAACTTGATCAAGGTCTACCCTAAGGTGTCAAAACACCAAGAACAATGCATATTAGACATGAATAAAGCAATTATAAGAACATCTCAATTAGCCCCTAATTCATGCTTTCACCCAAACCCTAGATTAGTAACTACTCACTAACCATGGATTCTAAGCAATTAAGATTCAATAAATTAAACATCATAAACTAAGCAATAGAATTAAAGGAAAGAGATTAAGGAAAAATTACTTGAATTGATTAACGAATTCGATCTTCAAAGATGAAACAATTAAGAAACCAAGTGTTTAGAGAGAGTTTAGGGCTAAGAGAGAGTAATTAGAAAACTAAGAATGATAGGTAATATCGAGTCTCTAACTACAAAACTAACTAAAAGCTTCATTAAACTAATACGGAAAAACGGGGTCAACACCCGAAGTCAGGTCACCACGGTCGTCGTGAAATCACCACGGTCGTGGTGCCTTAAAGTTGTCCAGGCAGAAGCTAATCTCCAAACGGACTGACTCGACGAAGTCAGGTCACCACGACCGTGGTGATTTTGCAACGACCGTGGCTCCGGACTTTCATAGGATCAGTTCCAAATCTTCAACAGTCTGTTTTGCTTGCTACAAGTCCCCACGACCGTGGTGATTTCACCACGACCGTGGTGACCTACTGGTCAGCGGACATCTCAACTTCGAACGATCGTATCTCTCTCGTCTCTTACCGGTATGGGGCTCATGACCAGTCGTTGGAAAGCTAACGAAACGAGCTAACAGCTCCCGCTAGAATCACCTTAATCCGATTTATAGATCAAACGTTATGCCTATTTGAAGTTCAACAGTCCACAACTAGTCTTCTAATGATCATATGACTTCAAAAACCTGCTAGTTAGCCTGGAAATCATCCAAAAATAACTAAACATATAATGAAGCGACAATATAACTCAAAGGTGACAAAAACCATGCAATCCTAGGCTTAAAATGCTCTAAACTACATGCAAGGACACTAAAAATGACCTACAATTAAGCACAATAAAGTGCTTATCACCAGACCATAAATTCAACTGTCTTGTTTGTAGCCGCCAACTAGTAATCTATTCCGGTAATTACACTTATTCGTTTGGAGTTGTTTGATGTATTTTATTCAGGGTAATCATACTATTCGCTTGACGTTTTTGATTCGTATTATTTAAGTGATTTGTGTAGTATAATTATATTTTATTTGAAAGTTGTTATACTTTTAATTAGAGGCTTAATTGTTACCTTATTGTTAAATTGGGTGGTTATATACTTGTTCTAATTAGTATAATTGATTTCTATTGTGTTGTTATTATTTTAGAGGGTATGGCTATTGAACATTGGAGTTGAGTTGAGTTTATTTTGGGAGTAGCATTATTATTATTATTGTGATTGATCTAATCACATTTTGGAGTTTTAGTAATACAGTCCTAGAAGAGTGTAGAAGTATTATCGGACCAAGTTGGTTATTAATTTGTGAACCTGTGCTATTGTTGCAATTCAGATCTTTACCCAGATTGTGTATAAAAAGGTAGATTATGAGAAAAGGTTGGAAAATATTATTTGAGTTGTTCTTGGATAAGGGCTCAATGTTAATAGACCTTAGACCTAGGCATGTTGGTAAGAAGATGACGTAACTGTCAGTTTGAATTGATATATGATCAGGTTTTATTTTCCCCGGAGTGGGATTGTTCTTATTATTATCGTGCCCACAGTAGCCAAAGGTTCAGTTAGTTTTGAGAGTATTGAAAGTTCTTATTTGATTAGTTTACTAAGTCGAATTACCATGTCCAAGGCTAGGTAAAATAACAATGAGTGTGACACATCTATATGGTTAAATAAGCTTAGTAGAGGAAGATCATATTTTAAGATAAAGGTTGGTTTCGGGTTACTTTAGATAATAAGGGGTGAGTTTTTATATTGGCGTGTTTATAACCCAAGTTGTACTCTACAAGTTATATTACAATGCATGTATTATTATTTATTCGCTAAGTGTTGAATTACTCAGCTTTGGCTAACGTGTGTATGTTTTGTGCTATGTGTGTTTTTGTCCATCCAAACCTATGGTGGGCCTATGATGAACAATTTTGCAAAACAAACATTATGGGGAGCAGTAAATATTTTTATAAAGTAGGTTGATCGAGAAAGTTGGTGATTCAAGTTTAAAGAGTCAAGGAGTTTCTAGTAGCTCATAATAATGGATTTGTTAGTTTAATGGTTGTTTTATATATTATTTATATTAGTTTTTTTCGGTTGTAATAGTATGGGATTTTATAAGCCTTAACATTTGACATTATTGTCAAGTGTGGCGGTGATACCTCCGATTCAGGTTCACTACACCAAAAAAATCAATTAACAGCGGTTAAAAGTATCAAATAACAGCAGTTGGGAACCGCTTTAGATCTAAGCGCTATTGTAAATGATAACATTGTTTAAGAGCGGTTCCTTGTACCCATTGTTATTGATTATTTCCAACCGTTGTTGATCGTATTATATTTGAATCGTCCAACCGCTATTAAAACTATTATAACCGTTGTTAAATAATACCTATTTAACAGCGGTTTTCTGCCAATCTACTGTTAAATAAGCCCTACCATTGAACAACAATAAATAAATTATTTTAATTACTATAGCCTATGTAGGATTTGAACCCACATTTATGTGCAACAGCACATTGCTCTACCAATTTGAGCTAATAGGCTTAAGTAATAAATTTAAGGAGAAAAGTTCAATGGTGTACTACTAGAATTACAATAATTGAGTTGATTAAAGTATGTATAAATTGAAGAAAAGTTACATAAACAAGCCTTACGTGTAAGCCTTACGTGTAAGATCAGTGAGAAATCATACACCAGTTAGCCATTAAAAAGGAATACTAGCTAACTTAAACCAAGTATCAAAAGAATATATCCCAAAAATTCTCACAAAATGTGAAAAAGTACTAACTAGAAAGTATGATACCTTGATATACATTGAGCATTTTCAGTTATAAATCAACACCCATATGAACTACTCTATTCACTGTCAATAAGCAGACATAAGTTAATATGAAATTTATATTTAGGTGAAAATGCAAATGAATTAATTCACCTAGGAGAACACAATACATAACAACAAGAACAGGGGGATGTGGATTTCTGAGAGAGAAAATTCCTCCTCCTCACTTCTTTCACCCCGGCACCTTGGTGTAAAGGGTACATAGTAACAGGAAAAGAGGAAATATTTTCATGCCCATATAACAAATTCCTAGGTTCAAATAATATCTCGATGAACACAATCAAATTTTATTTACCTCTTCTGTCACATACTCGATACTTCAACACGAGTAGTAGCACTTGACCCCTTTTTTGGATCAAAAACATGGAAAATTCGTAAGACTACTAACTTCCACGATAGCCATATCTGACATACCTATGCCAATTAACATAAATGAGCAAAGTATCCAATCAAACAAAGTATCAAGGACAATTAATTCTAAAATCAAGGCAAAAACACAAAGGCATACCTCATCTCGAATTCTATCCATTTTCAAGTCCATCATTCAACATTTTTGAGGAGTGAGAGAAGCCCACTTGAATGGAGCCTCCAAGAGGCGCAAGAAAGTTAAAAAGCTCACGCTTAAATAATAATATTGATGTAATTAGTACACCTAAATTTGCCGGAGGTGTTCCACATTAGAAGCCACATTTTGTTCTCAATTGCATATAGTTCAACCTATGTAAGTTAAAAGTATTAAGCAAAATGGGAAACCCTTAATAGCATATCATACCTCAAATGCTCTTTTGACACGACCTTCTTGAGGGCGTCATAACATGCGAGAAATCTTTAAAATATTGGATAACGTACTTTTTTACAAGGGTCTTGGTATTCGATATAAGGATATCGTGAATTCAGATCCAAGCGGAGATCCATAAGTAATATGTTAAATTTTGATGAAATAGCACAAGCTGATCCGTAAGTAAATATGATGAAATCATAGGATGCAAGACCGAAGAAATTAAACCTAGAGATAAAGTATGTTATCACTTATTAGGAACTTTAAAAAAGCTTCTTCACCGAGGTTAGTCATCTCATCACTGAAGAAAGCATCATAGTCCATATGTTTGCAAAATTGGCTTCCAAACCTGAAGTCCCTGTTATTTTCACAAGCACTAAGGATTTAATTAACTTTGTTAATTGTATTCAAAACGTAAAATGGCATAGTTCTATAATATTTACAGTTGCATTAATAATGCATAATACACGGAAGAATACACTAGTAGGAGATTATCTCACATTATTTCAACTTATTTCACTATAACAAAAACATTTGGAAAAGAAGACTAAACAACAAGTAGTAACCTCGAGAAGTTGAACAATGGAAAATGGAAAACTCATGATGATTATCCATTTGAAGTTTATCTTCCCCTTATAAGACTTGTACTGGCCCCCACTAGGCATGAAATATATGATGATCGTAAGATGATACAAACGAATTTCAGAAAAATTAGGAAACAGTTAAGGTGTCGAACACTAAATCAGAAAAAAAAAGTGTCCCTACTAGACCCTCAAAGTTATGTCAACTCTCGTCGTACAAGTTAAACCTCACAATCCTAAAACAACCCATGATCACCAACAAGCTACAAAAAATAAACAATACTTGAACAATCAAAAGATTAAACCTCACAATCCTAAAACAAGCCATGATCAACAATATTGCAAAGTATGCATAGAATGATGCGACATTGTAAAAATAAGCATATCATATCTTATGAAATGTGAATTTCAAATTTGAAGTAAACGACCCCAATTAAAATTAGACGAATCACATTAGATAAAAGTCAGACCTCCAATAGAACAGTAAATAAAATGATGTGCTGTCTCATACTACCCCAACTCTGAGCTCTCCTCCTCATTCTAGTAATAGTATTTTTTTCTTCCTTAGAAATTCTCTCCAACCTCCGCTCGAAAGCGTCGCTTCGAGAGCCGAATAATCCATTTCAGATATGAGAGAAGAACCCCTTCTTCTTTTTCTTTGAACCTTCCTTTAATTTCTTCTTAACTTTGGAATTATCTTCGATGGTGGAAGCCATACCTGGAGTCTCACCAGCAGTACCATGCATTACATTCACTTTTCCCACCATGGAGCTTTCATCTCTAACTGAGATGGAAGTTGGACAAAATTCCATAACTGGGGGTTGGTGTTCAGTGTTAACATTATCAAGCATTGTTGGAACATGTTGTCCTCCTAAATTGTCATCATTCAGATGCTGATGAGTTCAACTTAATGAGGAGCCTTTCATACCATTGCTCCCGTTGGGCTTATCTCCAATCCTCGCAAGTCGCAAGGCAGAGCATTTATTAGGAAAGAGTATGTATCTTTGTTTACTAACACTCTAACTCAATAATACTAAGTTGGTCTAATATCCTAGATGGTGTTTTTCAAGTATTCTCCTGTGAGGTTCTAATGCCATCGTCCCCGGACTTGGATTCAGAGGATGATTTGGAAATATTTTCTGATGATTCGACTTAGCTCTTATGCTAACTTAACCCTAGAGTGGTGGTATATCACACACTTCATTCTTCTACTCAATTCACTTCCTAGGTAGTATATAACCAACCACCCCCTCTCCATCTACCCTATCTTACAGGGGAGTCTGTGAATGAGGTGGTTGACACAAGCTAAGCTTGCTCAAACGAGAAGCTATGATAAATAAGTTAAAGTATCATCTGACTAGAGCTAAGACAAGGATTCAAAATAATCAGAATGATAGACACAGATCTGATAGGAATTTCATATAGGTATTGGGTATGGCTCAAGTTGCAAGCTTACAGATAACACACTTTTCAACATAAGATCTAATCAGAAGTTGTCTCATGATGAAGATTGAAATCTAGAGCATTTTTTTGATTGAATGATAGAGATTAGCTAATAGCCATGATATTACAAGATCATTACTTACTAAGCACTGTAATCAGAGGAAACTATGGCAGGTATCTTCAAGCTTTCATCAATAAACTTCAATTTATATTTAGTAGAAAGAGTTATCATCATTGATCTTTTCCGATCATTAAAACCTTCACCATTGAATGTAACAGATACAATTTGTGCAAGGTTTGAATAAGAGGGATGTATGTAGTAGAATGTAGATACTGGTAGGATATTGGTTTGGAGGAAGAGTTATTTGTTCAGATTCAGGCATTTGATCAGATTTAGACATTTTGAATGCTCAATTAGAAATTCAGAAAGCAAAAGGAGGAATTGAATCACTCTAGCGTATCAGTAAAATCTGGAAATTGCTAGCTTATCACCAATTTCAAAAATATGAACAACATCCACCAATTTCAGATAATGAGAATGGATTAAGAAACAATCAAATTTCGAGAACAAATTATTAAGAATTTCAGAAATTTTGGCACAAGAAATAAGCTATAAGAATTTCGATGAGCAAATTCAAGGTAAGAAATGATTACACCTGAAAATTTTGCCGTCCAATTTCTTCAGAATAACAGAATAGCTTTATCTTCAAATGTTGCGGAATTTGCGAGTTACCAGAATCTTCTTTGATTCCAGCTCTGGTACCATGATGAGGATTGAAATGAATTAAACTTCATCCCTAAAAACAAGATGTTTATGAACCCTAACTAAAGAAAATGGACAAATGCAATTTGTTAAATAGATCAATCGCATCAAATTGTACGAAATTCAAAAATCAAACAGGATATTTAGATCAAATAATAAAAAATTACCTCAATTCAGAGTGATTGTTAGAAAAGAACAGCGACAAACAACTTCAAACAGTATTTGATTCATTACAGCAAAATATGACCGACCTAGATTGGGAAAACTGAATTGGGTAAGATTCTGGATTGAAAAGATCAAAAGGAGTCTGGTGCTATAATACTAGTGATCGTGGGTTAATACTTGAGAAGTGGGAGAGAGAATTCTGTGAAGAATGGGAACTGTCAAGAGGAGCCTATGATCTTCTTGTTTTTTTTTCCTTTTTTTTTTTGCGTTTTTACTATCAGTGATTTGGGCCGCTATTAGTTGATTGGATTTAGCTATATAAGACAGCGTTTTTTTGGTAACAGCTATTAAAATTATTAGTCTAATTTATTAATTACTTGTAAACTACATATAACAATGTGCTGTTAAAAGACCGTTGTCTATTTAAACTTATATAGTAGTGGTTGTAGCTTCCGCAAAGTCTTTATTTATTCTCATTATTTCAGTAATTTCTTATTTATTTTTAGTTAGTAAATCGGGGGTGTTATAAAATTAGCTATACTTAAGGATATTCTATTCTTACTCAACTAAGCGTTGTAGTTCGTGTTGGCATGTGAAAATCCATTGGAGACACATTGGGTTTAAACGGGAACCCTTAGGATATGTTATGAGCTTTTGGGATATATAACAAGGTCATGTATATGTTTTTATGTTTTTCCAAAACCATTTTCGTAACGTGAAACTTAATTTATAAAGTAAAGTGTGTTTTATCGTGTGAAAGTGCTATGGAAAGTGTGTGAAAGTGTGATTTGTCTAACTTGGTGAAAGTCACCAATGTGCATATATTAAAAACAATATTATTAATGGAGCAACGTGTGAACTTGCACCCGAGTTAGGGAGGGTAGAGTCCCTACCTGTTGCCTTCCAAGAAGGGCGAATCCCTGGCGTTATACGTCATGTCTGGTTTTAGTGTTGCAAACAGAACAGTAAAAGGTGGGGTGACGACCCTCAACAGTTTGGAGACAACTGGTACTGAGTGACCGCTCTCCATTCGCGTTTACACCAAGATAACAAATAATGATTAATGTTTCTTGTAAGAAACTTAAATGTTGTGGAAGTAATTGCGTATCCAAACATATTATATCAATGATATATTTTGTTATGAAGTACTATTTTGATAATGAATAATATGATGTTTCATTATCCGTTTTAGTAAATAGTTTGAGGAATACATGGTTATCTGAGTTGTCGTCATATGTTGTGATGAGTGTTTTAAACAAAAACCACCAAAGCATGTTTTACTTGTTTTACGGGTTTAGTACTCAGCGCATTGCTAATGTGAGTCAAATGTTTTGTTTTGTCATTTTTGTGGCCTGTCACTTGGGTGGGTAGGCAGCAATGTATTAGTTTCAGGTGGATGCAGTGAAGTTATGGTTATCAAATTGCAAGCTTTGATGTAGGAATTCTTGTTGTAACTATATGAGTATCGAAGCGGGGATGATTGTCTTTATAACAATATAGTGTTTAGTTAAGTTGTAATAAATTAATAATTGTAAAGTGCAAGCTGGGAATATGTGCTGAAATATATTAAAACGATACTCCCTCTGTCCCATATTTGTTGCAATGATTTGACTTTTATACTATTCATATGTCTTACTTTGACCATGATTTTTAATTAACATATAAAACCAAATGTTTGTACATAAGATGTTCTTAGATTTGTCTCAATGTAGAAATTTGGCATATCAATTTTTCATAATTTTTACTAATTGATAATTAGATATATTAATGGTTAAAGTTGTGTCTTGACAAATGTGTCAGTAAACTGTTGCAACTAATATGAGACGGAGGTAGTGTACGGGTTCATATTTCGAACGCGAGTCCTACTTAAATTTGTAGGCGGTCCGTATTTCAAACGAAACTCTGCCGAATTTTCTAATTTGTAGACCTTTAGTATTTAATTTATATAATTTAGATAATTTATGGTTTATAGTTCAAAGTTTTAAAAAGTTCAGGTTTTTAGGATTCCATACTCTTCGTTTTAGGATGATGAGTGTGATGGTAATTTGTCCGGAGTAAGTTTTTTGCTATGTTTAGCTCTCATTAAGTTTGTCGGTGGATCCGGGTTGTTACATTCACAAAAAGGTTATCCTTGAAAAATTGTCTGCATACTCCTCAGCTAAGTTAGTTAAAAACGGGACGGGAATTAAACGGAGTTTAATTTGACGCGTTTAAAACGATAAAAATTTGAAAAATTCTGTCAAATATTTGACTAAAAAACGTTGACTTTTATAATTCGGATATGTACGTATACGCGTTTAAGACGGTTTCAATTTGAAAGATTCGGCCAAAAATTCGACCTTTATATTTTGCATTTTTGGTCATAATAAAATTCTCCCATCCCAATTTTCCCTAAAAAAAAGGTACTTCATCTTATTGCTACTTCTGTTGTACCTTCCAAAACCCCATAGCTCCAAAAAATCTCATAGCTTCCTCCGCCAAATCCTCCAGAACCCCACACCTCAAAATTAGTAAGAAAAATGATACTTTCCGATTTCAAAAATAAAATAAAATAACACTGCCATGAAATTCTCCCAAAACCAAAACCTTCTCTGCAATTTCTCAATCGAAGCGCAAACTAAGCAGTAAAGAAAAACAAGTTGTCAAAATAAAACTATTTCTAAGAAATTAGATAATCTAACATGAACACATCCGGGTTTCTATTTGGATTAGCAGAAATAAGGGGTTTCGATTCCTGAAAAGAAGCTATCGGAAAAGGTGATAAATGAAAAAGAAGCTGCCGGTGAAAATACCAGAGCCAAAGAGCTCCAGATCCGGCCGTTGATGGAGCTAGGATGGTATTTGTATCCCAACGAGGGTTTAGACTTTAGAGCTGCTTGAGATTTTTTAAAATTTATTTTTATAATAGTCGTTTTTTTAAGTAAAAAATTTGTTTTAAACGTCTTTGGCGTTTAAACGTCTAGTACACGTTTTTTTCCGTTTAATACGCCTTTGTCGTTTTCTTTCGTTTTTTCCCCGTTTTTTCAAAAAAACGGAAACGTCGTTTAATTCATGAATAATACGCGAATTAACCAACTAGCTTCTCATGGCTATATTTTACTTATATCAGCCCAGCTGAAAGTTATTCAGTATCAACTCGTAAGGTTGAAAACCATGAAATTTTTAATATGTGGCATGATCGATTGGGACACCTAGAACAAGCATGAAGACAAGAATAGTTTGGAGATCAAATGGACACCAAT
Source organism: Patellifolia procumbens (assembly GCA_947645195.1). NCBI lineage: Eukaryota > Viridiplantae > Streptophyta > Magnoliopsida > Caryophyllales > Amaranthaceae > Patellifolia > Patellifolia procumbens. The sequence goes on from CANSGD010000837.1 coordinate 786,985, forward strand.
TTACTAACATACGGACTCCACTCCCGAACAACCATCATTGTACCGCTTGTTCACTTGGTAAATTAATCATTCGACTTCCAAGAATAAACTTGCTCACGAGAACCTAGCCTTCTTGGAAAGAATTCAATGGGACATTTGCGGGCCAATACACCCCGCACGCGGACCGTTTAGATATATTTTCTTGTTCTAATAGAAGATTCCACGCGATGGTCCCATGTAACCCTTATAAAAACAAGAGATGTTGCTTTTGTGAAACTTCTTGCGCAAATAACACGTTTAAGAGCTCAATTCCCGGATTATCCAATTAAGAAAATTCGACTTGATAATGTCGGAGAATTTACATCCCAAATATTTGATGATTATTGCATGTCCATTGAGATAGATGTCGAACATCCAGTTGGTCATGCTCACACCTAAAATGGCCTTGATGAAGCATTCATAAAGTGATTACAATTAATCGCTCGGCCATTGCACATAAAATCCAAACATTTCTCTTCTACTTAGGGACATGCTATACTACATGTTGCGACCTTGCTATGATTAAGACTGATAAGCAATTTATTGTGCTTAATTGTAGGTCATTTTTAGTGCCCTTGCATGTAGTTTAAAGCATTTAAGCCTAGCATTGCATGGTTTTTGTCACCTTTGAGTTATATATTGTCGCTTCATTATATGTTTAGTTGTTTTTGGATGATTTCCAGGCCAACTAGTAGGTTTTTGAAGCCATATGATCATTGGAAGACTAGTTGTGGACTGTTGAACTTCAAATAGACATAACGTTTGATCTATAAATCGGATTAAGGTGATTCTAGTGGGAGGTGTTAGCTCGTTTTGATAGTTTTCCAACGACTGGTCATGAGCCCAATTCCGATAAGAGACGAGAGAGATATGATCGTTCGAAGTTGAGCTGTCCGCTGACCAGCAGGTCACCACGGTCGTGGGGACCTATAGCGAGCAAAACAGACTGTTGAAGATTGGGAACTGATCCTATGAGAGTCAGAGGCCACGGTCGTGGTGATTTCACCACGACCGTGGTGACCTGACTTCGGGTGTTGACCCGTTTTCTCCGTCTTAGTTTAATGACTCTTTTAATTAGTTTTTTTAGCTTAGACTCGACATGATCACATACTTAGTTTTGAATTAACTCTCTCTTAGCCCTAAACTCTCTAAAACACTAGTTTACTCCTTTGTTTCATTATTGAAGATCGAATTCATCAATTAATTCAAGTAATTTCTCTTCTATCTCTTTCCTTTAATTTTATTGCTTAGTTTATGATGTTGAATTTATTGAATCTTAATTGCTTAGAATCCATGGTTAGTGAGTAGTTCATTATCTAGGGTTTGGGCGAAAGTATGAATTAAGGGCTTAATGTAGATCATCTATGCTTTTTATATTCAATTGTTTGTCTATGCATTGAATGTGGTGTTTTGACACCCTAGGATAGATCTTGATCACGTTTATGCTAGGGCACTTAGGGTCTTTATTGTTCTTAATCGAACTCTAATCCCTTTTGTCATTCCCATGTTCCGACTTGATTTCTAGACTAAGGGATTGGGTAGGAATTAAGGGGATCCTTTAATTAGGGGTTTTCCGAACTTAATGAATTTATTAATCAACGGACCAAAGACCATTCGAAAGAGGATTTGGTTGGTTGATTAATCGATTACTCTTGAGGACCATTCGAGAGAGGACTCAAATAATTTAGAGGGGAACTTAACCTTGTATTGACTCCGTTGTGAATCACCATAGCGTCGATTATCGTTGTCTAGCCCATGTTCATACGAGTAGCCCGAACTCTAGTGTCTTCCTTATCATATTAATCCTCCTATTTGTTTATTAGTCGGTATTCATTAGCTAGTCAATTAGTCGGTTACTTACTCAATCTTAAACCCCAAAAACCCTTCACTTAGGTAGTTTTGGACTTAGTGGACTATAGTCAATCCCGATTTCCTTGTGGTTCGACCCTTGAATTGCCATTACTGCGTGCTTAGTAGTTGCTCGTTAGGTTTATAAATTGTGTTTGCTAAGCGGTTCTTAGTGCCTTAACGACACACTAAAAACCTCTTATCAAAGATCAAGCACAAATCATGATCTATCCCCATTACAATTAGTTGCCGGCAAGGAACCAAATATTTCTCACCTACGATGTATATTTGGGTGTGCGGTGTATGTTCCCATAGCACCACCACAACGCACTAAGCTATGCCCACAAAGAAGGTTGAGAATCTATGTTGGTTATGAATCACCATCCATCATCATAAGATATCTTGAACCATTGACTTGTGATTTATTCACCGCTTGATTCGCGGACTGTCACTTTAACGAGACAGTCTTCCCAACCTTTGGGGGAGATAATGTAGGCCCAAAATGGAATGAAATATCGTGGAAAACACAAAGTTTATCCTACCTTGACCCATAAACAAATGTGTTTGAGCAAGAAGTGCGAAAAATTATACATTTACAAAACATTGCTAATCAATTGGCGGACGCGTTCACTAACATTGAAAGGGTGACAAAGTCACATATACCAGCTGCAAATACTCCAGTAAGGGTTTAAGTCCCAATCTTCGACCCGAAAATCCACAGAAAGATGAGTCTACAACACGCAAAAGACGTGGCAGGCCACTTGGTTCAAAAGATTTGAAACCGAGAAAATCTAAAAAGGCAAAGATAAGCAACGAAAAGAGTGGTAATTCCAGAGGAATGGAACAAACCCAAAATGAAGAAAATGTCATCGACTGCAAAAATCTCCTGAGAAGATCAAATGGTACATCTAAGGGGGAGTGTGAAGATGAAAACGTGAAATATTAATAAATTATGTGCACACCAGAAAGCAATGGGATCGATTAAAAACATTAGTCCATGACATATTTGCATATTCAATTGCTACCGAAATCATTACTGATATTGAGGACACTAAACCAAGGTCCGTCGACGAAAGTCGAAAAAGGAATGATTGGCCAAAATGAAAGAAGCCATACAAGTAGAATTGAAATCCCTTGCAAAACGAGAAGTTTTCAGTACCGTAGAAGGTCCAAAATGGGGGAACCTATTAAGTATAAATGGGTGTTTGTTCGAAAGCGTAATGAGAAAAATGAAATTGTGAGATACAAAGCTAGACTTGTAGCTTAAGCCTTCTCGCAAAGACCAGGAATTGAGTATGAGGAAACATATTCACCAGTTGTGGATGCCACAACACTAAGTATCCTCATCAGCCTATTAGCATATAAAGGCTTGCACATGCGCTTGATGGATGTAGTGACCGCATACCTTTATAGATCACATGACACAGACATCCATATGAGAATTCTAGAAGGGCTGGAATTACCTGAGTCTTTAAGGTCTAAACCCCAAAAACTGCACTCAATTAAATTGAGAAAATCCCTTTATGGTTTACAGCAATCTGGGAGAATGTGGTACAATCGCCTAAATGAATACCTCCTTAAAAAAGGTTACAAGAACGATCATATTTGTCCATGTGTCTTCATCAAACAAAGCGAAAGAGGTTTTGTAATAATCGCAGTCTATGTCGATGATCTGAACATCATCGGAACATTGGAAGAAATTCAAGAAACAATTAAGTATATGATGAAGGAATATAAAATAAAAGATCTTGTAAAAACCAAATATTTTCTCGGATTACTAATAAAACATCTAAAGGATGTCATTCTCATTCACCAAGCCAATTACGCTGAGAAAGTTTTCATGAAGCTCCCCCATGGTTGTTTGTTATTTAAATATTAAGGAAGATCCTTTCCGCCCTTGAGAAGAAGGTGAAGAAGTACTTGGTCCCCAAGTACCATTTTTAAGTACCATTGGAGCTTTAATGTATCTAGCCATCAACACTGGGCATTTATCGCATTTCTGTCAACCTGCTTGCGAGATATAGTTCTGAGCCTACAAGAAGACACTGGGACGGAGTGAAATACCTACTCTGTTACATACGCAGGGACAACAGGCCTTGGGCTATTTTACCCAAGAAATGAAAATCCTACTCTCGTTGGATATGCTAATGCTGGTTATTTATCGGACCCAGTCAAACCAAAATTACAGACAAACTATGTCTTTTGCCATGGAAATGCAACAATTTCCTGGAAGTCAACAAAACTGACACTAACAACAACTTCGTCAAACCAAGCTGAGCTTATTGCACTTTATGAAGCCGATAGAGAATGTGTATGGCTGCGATCATTAATTCATCACATAATGAAAGAAAGTGGTATAAAGACGACTAAAGAAGGTCCTACAGTCATCTATGAAGACAACACTGCTTGTATTGCACAAATCAAAGAAGGGTATATCAAGGGCAATAAAACGAAACACATAACCCTAAGTTCTTTTCCACTCATGATTTGGAGAAAGAAGGGACGATCAATGTTCAACATGTCCAGTCATGTAACAACTTGGCCGATCTGTTTACAAAATCACTACCTTCCAGAAAATTTCAACAACTTGTGCACTTAGCCGGCATGCGTCGTCTTAGAGACCTACACTAAGATGAGGGGGAACCTATATATTCTGTACTCTTTTTCCTTGGTCCAAGTTTTTATCCCATTGCGTTTTTCTTGGCAAGGTTTTAATGAGGCAGAACTTATATAAGTGTAATAACTTAAAGAGTTGTACTCTTTTTCCCTGTATTTTTTCCATGTGGGTTTATTTTAAATATAGGTTTTTAATGAGGCAGTCTTCCCCCCGCAATGTATATATTGGAATATGTTCAAGAGGGAGTGCTGTAAATTAATAAGGGACCCACCTTAATGAACAGATTCAATATTTGTCGCCCAAACATGAGGCTAATTATCAACCCTGCGCCTAAATATGAGTGTTGATTAGACTCAATCTTGGAGTGATATGATATACCACTGGGTGTATTATTCACCAATGTAGTATAAATCTCATACTCATGTAAGTGAAGAATAACCAAGTAGTACTTGGTCTAGTGGAAAGGGTTGTACCCTTTCAACCTCAAGGTTGGGGGTTCAATCCCCACTAGGGGCACCTGGTCCAATAGGACCCGAACGGGGTCCGGGCCACTTCTCCTTACCAAAAAAAAATGTAAGTGAAGAATTGCATCAAGCAAGAGAAATACATCGGTTTATCTACTTTGTGATACTTTCAGTTACAATATTTCTAACCATTTCCCATAATTTATAACTTTGTTTTGCATCACCCTTTAAAAAGAAAAAAAAAAAGTAGTGGCCATTACCCATTTCATTAGCTTCATCTTTGATGACCAACGTCTGATTTGCCTTCTTCCGACTGGCGCCTGGCGTTGGCAAAGGACAATTACAAATTTCAAAATCCAGCGAAATGAGTATCATATCCATATCCCACTCTATCATACCATTCCAACTCCAAGCATATAACTCTTCACTCTCTAATACCCAACAGTCAACGCTCACTTGTTCATTGATTTACCCTTCAAACCCCCAATTTCAACTACGTTTCTGTGTTAAAAATTCTCTGAATTCTTCCACCAATGAAGGTGAACTATATGAGTCAGTCGAGGTCCTTAGGGTCCCTCTTCATTGGCTTGAACCTGCCAAGGCTCTTCAAGTAACCCCTTCTATTTTCCTTCTTATTTCTGTTTGTTTGGCAAATGTTCTTTAATTGTAAAAATTACCCACACTTCATATCTTGTAAACAAGAGAAAAGATTCAACCTTTTTAAGGTTTGTTGTGACTTGTGATGATGGCATACGTAGCTACAGATAAATATTCATTTTTTAAGTATTTTTATGTGTCATTTCAAGAAAAAGATGGGTTTGTATGACAAATAAAAAACGAGTTCTAAGCAGTTATCACTTCTGCATTCATATTTGAGTCTTGTACTTTAGGCATTGCTTATTTTGCTTTTATATCAAACAATCTCCGTAGCTGGGTACATGATCAATGTTCATCAAGTTTAGTATGAATTCTTACATATTGGATTATATTCACCACAGTTAACCCACTTATCAGGACGTGTATCTCAAGTTTGAGTGCCTAAGATTCAAGTCCCTTTCAATGCCTTGTAGACTGTAGTGGTATAAGTGATTGAGATGTTCATAAGGATCTGTTCATCTGTTGTGCATCAAGAACTTTCTATGCAACATCTCGTTAAAATTCGGAAAGAGTGGGTTGGCACCTGCTCTTCAGTTTTCATACAATGATTAGTATTAATTGGTAATGGTAACTGGATGAAAAATTCCTGCGCTAAAAATCAGATGCATCACTATGGACATTGACACTTCGACATGGGGCATTTCATTTAAAATGGCACAAATTTATTGCCATTTCCTCAATAAGTTGCATCACATATATCTACTTAAAGCATTTGACTTATACTCAAATGCATAACTAAAAAGGTTACTGATTGTTGCTGATGCTTTGCACATGCTTCTAGTTCTTTCCTATTGTCTGTTCTTAATTGCATTTAGCTGAACGGTGGAAGTCATTTTTTGTTTCTTTGAATGTTTTTTATTTCTATACCTTAGAACTTCAACATTTTGAGTCATGGCTTACATTACTGGTGGTCATTTCCTCCCCCCCCTAGGTATTCTTTGTCATGTTCATCTTTGTCGTAGTCTGACGTCTGAGTACTGTTCTCATTTTCTTTCAGGAATCTGAGTGGCTTAGAGTGGCACTCCATAAGTGGTTGGATGATGAGTATTGTCCTGAACCAACTAATGTTGACATCAGTGCGGTTGCTGCTAATTCTTATTACCAGTCATTGTTGCAGAAGACTACTGATCTTGGTGAGATTTTGTTGAAAATGGCTCGACAACTAGAATCTATTTCCTATAAGGAAAGCTTTCATGGAGCTTTCTCTTCTGCCAATGCCGCTGTTGATCTAATTGCTCAGAGGATTGAGCAAGATTAGCTTTATTATTTCTTAAATCTATTGTTATTGCCTTTTGCCCATCTCCACCCTCATTCTGACCTCGCGTGGAAAGTCAAAGAAAGCAGAAGTAGAAGGGAAGGGTTGTTGTAATTTACCTTTGTTCTTTAGAACACCGCTATTTGTTCTTATACAGATCATTTGTACCTTACTGGCTTATATACGCTTATAGATCGGTTACCTAATGGATGCTTTTCCACGTTTACATGTTCAGTCTCCTTAATTATGCTTTATCTAACTGAAATTTGCAAGAAACAACATTTTATAAGTACTTTATTGCGAGAAACAATATTTTAAATTTTTTATGGCTTTTTACAACCTTAATCCACAATTTTTATGCGAGATCACTTGAAGGCTATTTTCTGACAATAATTTGCAATCACAAGCATTGGTCAATCCATAATTTTCATGGAAGGAATCCCTGTAGAGTTACACTCCGATAAAATTCACATAGTCCGATGGTTGGTAGTTGCAAATCCCTCTTAACAAGGCGTAAGATTGCGCTAACTAATTTTTTTCTTTATCGAGCTTAGTGAAATTGAGCAAGTCCATGTTATCATTGTTGTCTTAATTCTTAGAACGTCGTAGCATTTATCTCTCTTACTAAATGTTGATTGCGAGTTGTAGTTGTACATTCCCTTACTTGATTGGTGCATGAACATTGGGTATTGGTAATTGTTTAAAAGGAAAAATTGAATTTTCCCACCTTTTTAAAGCACGAATTTCAAAACTCCCACCTTTGTTTTTTTTTTTAAACTCCCACCTTAAAACTACCAAACGTTTTAAAACTCCCACCAGTTAACGGAATCCGTCAATAAATCTGTTTTGTGGAGCCCACTTTTGTCTAAGTTTGTTTATATCATGTTCAAGGCCTCGAATTGGGGCTTATACTCAGTTAATAAGGCATTTAAGTGAGAAATTGAAGGGAAAATTGCAATTGAATTTAGGGTTTTTGTAAGCATCTCTATCTCTCTTTCGCTATTCTCTCACCGATTCACTCCAATTTACAATTATATTAGCTTTTGGTTTGCTCGGTATTAGGTATTTTGGTTATAGATTTTGTCCTTCTACCTTTCTTGCTCGAAATTACTCGACTTATCTCTATAATAATCTTTCACATTGAAATCACATACAATGACTTCTTGTTTGAATTTACACATTAGGGTTATTTTTTTTGAGAATTGATTAATTGAAAAAAGAAATGCCATTACAATTGTTATAGATGTTTATTTTCAGATTTTTAGAATTGAGGTTGAAAAATAAAATGTCATTGCAATTGCAAATGTACCATTAATCAAGTGATTCCTCCTCCCATCAAATCTAGCTTGTTGCTTCTCGTACATCATATTTTATTCTCCAACCCAAAATTTTATTCTCACAATTAAAGTGAAAAGAGAGAACTAATGGGGAATTTTTTTATTGGATTTGGTGTAGGAATATGATGGGTTGTTTTTATTTTAATTAGGTTTTGGTTAAAGGAAAAGAAGGGTGCTAAATTAGAATGAAGGGGAGTTGAAGAGTAGATTAGAAGAAGGGGGAAGAAGAGGGAGATGGAATGGTGTATGGACGGATTTTTTGACGGATTCCGTTAACTGGTGGGAGTTTTAAAACGTTTGGTAGTTTTAAGGTGGGAGTTTAAAAAAAAATAAAGGTGGGAGTTTTGAAATTCTTGTTTTAAAAAGGTTGGAAAGTTCAATTTTTCCTTGTTTAAATCGTTGAGAAGAAAGTGTATATTATGGATTCCTTTCTAAGTTGTAGTTGCGGGATAGTTTGGATCAATATCTGCCTTTGGGGACTCTCCATGGTTTATTGATGGTGATTTCAATGCTCTTATGAGTGTTGATGAAAGATTAGGTGCACAGAATGCTGAGCATGAAGTAGCCCCTATGAGAGACTGCATGATTAGATGTGGTTTGGAGGAAGCATATAAACCTGTGGACAGTTAATTACCTTTGCAATTCAAGGAGGTTTATATTTCTTAGTTTATGTAGGAGACCTAATCATTTTCAATATATAGAAGGTTCATGGCTAACATGAACGATTACCATCATTTACTGAAAAGTAATTCTTCATTGAATTCTTGAGTTTTCATACTTACAAACCATTAATCTCAATCCGAGTGAAGTGAGATTAATGGGTGAATGCTTAGATTAGGAGTAATTAGGAGATTCAAAACCTTGTGATTATGAGTGTTCGAACAATCAATCTATATTTTTCTTTGTTTTTGGGCATTAAAACTTCAAGAAAGCATTAAAGATCTGATTTTCCTTTCAATGTTCTTGGATTTCCACAAAAATTACACCCAGGACTGAAGCATACACATCAGGAGACAAGGGGAAGGGTGAAGGGATAAACAAAGGTGGGGTGACCGTGACCGGAGTGGAGGAAGAAAGAAAGGATCAAGTCAGAGAAGGGAGCCTTCACGCTAATGTCTGGGTGCAAAGCTTACAAAAAGCCATTAACCAAGCAAGGCCAAGATGTTAAAAGAGGAGTACTTCAAAAAAAACAACCATAACAAAGAAAGGGCAAGGGAGCGTTTTCTCCAACCATTAGTTCACCTAAACTACTGACTAATATGCTTTACATTTTCTTCTAAGTACAAGTTGTATTCAACATCCAAACCATGAACGACATGATACTAACCTCGCCTATGGAGGATTTGAGAAGTACAAATGAACACATAAATCTTTTTTTTCATCAATAAATTTAATCATGACAATAAAGACTGCTCCATCCTCACTCGTTTATACATACATGAATAGAACACATCCAAACTTATCCTTGGCTGTCCAAAAGATGCTAAACCTATAACAAGGTAGAATCGGATGATCATGTAAAATTTGTGATTAATGTAGGTTTGCATGAATGTTCATCGACATTCTTGAGTTGATTTTTGAGGAGGCAATGTTCCAAAAACCTTGTCCCATATTGCTGAAGTAATGCCAAAGCCCTTGTTTTGGATGCGGAAGTGATGATTCAAATGATACCTCTGGAATCAAAAAAAACAGAAGCAAACACAATCATCACATCATAACATTAATACAAAATGTCCCTCAAGGAAAACAAATAGTGAGGTTTAAACTATAGAAGCAGTAAAGAAGGGTCGAACATCATATAGGAAAGAGTAGGTTCGACTAACAATATTACTAGCTCCTCTAGATAGTACATACTTGTTAAACTCAACCACACTTTATTGATGCAAAAACACAACAACACATTAAGTGGCACAAGGCCCTTTATATATCAGAATTTCCTTTCTACAATACTATTTCATCTTAATCCTTGGTTCCCATTTTCCAACACCGTTTGATATCAAAAACATATTCAACCCATAACGAGGAAATTGCATTGTCCAGTTTAGATCAGGTTCACATAATTCACTAATCTTATACGAATTTCGACCTAAAAACATCAAATTATGGTCAGTTTCAGGGTCACGTAATTCACTAAACCCTCTACGAATTTCGATCTGGAAACATTGAATTATGGTCGGTTTTGGTTTATTTTTGACTCATTTTGAGCGAATTTCGAATTCCAAGATCGAATTGTATATCGAATTATGTGACCCTGGTCAGTTTAGGTTTATTTTTGACCCATTTTGAGCGAATTTCGAATTCCAATATCGAATTGTATATCGAATTTTGTGACCCTGGTTTAAATTGGTAGAGCATCAGATATATATCAACATCCATCCATTATACGCAAAAACCAATCTTTGTGAGATTAACATATTTCAAAGTGACAAGAAACACTTTGGGCAATATTCCTAAAGTAAGTGAGTCATTCTTTAAGATATTCATTTGAAGGACAAAAGGATATGCCAGTAGTTGATTGGTTCCATGTTTATTGTTCCCCGGAGCATATAAGCAAGCATACCTTAAGATTCTTTGGTACGTCACTGGATGGTTGTCCATGATGCAGATAGTAGTGGGTGACATCATACATCACATATCCCAATAACCCACCTCCAAAAAGGGCGGGAGTAGTGGACGATGTAGCAAAATCCTCACCAGATTCCAGAACTGGAAAGAAAAGCAAGAGTCAGAGACAAGCTAAGGCTCGTCCAGAATGCATACCATCTACCATTTAGTTTACATAAAACAGCACAAATATCTAGGGGAAATGGAAGAAAGAAAGTCTTCTAGACTTTGCATTAGCGTAAATGGTCAAGTCAATATAGATTTTTCCAAAGACAAAAAGCTGTCTGTGAACAACGCTGGTGTCAAACTGATGAGCTGATAGTTCAGACTATTATAATGTCTAATTCAACTTATTCGGTCTTGGGCAGAACATAAAATCCATACAGTCTCACTCTCTAATCCCCTATCTCAATCTCTTTTCACTTCTTCAGATTGAAGAATCTGTGAGGAAGTATAAAGTATCTCGTCGCCCAGCCACTGGCCCACTAATATATAATGTACTCTTATTGATCCGAAGCACCACTTTCTAGTCATATAATACTAGTAGTTTGTCTGTTTCTTCATAGTTGCAAACATGGAGAATGGGGCACACATTGACCTAAGTGATGAGGAGAGAGGGAAAGAGAGATGGAATAAGTTCCTGTGTGATGCGGGAGAAAGAGACACAAGCCAATAAAAAAACAATGCCACAACAATTTAAAAACTTCTCAAAGGAAAGTGTTGCAACCATAAGCGAAAACACAAAAGTGGTATCCTGAAATACTGCTGCGCATGTCTGTGTAAGGCATCTCCGTAGAGACAATTACTTTAAGATCTCAGATTTATATGTATGTTCTGCAGGTTATCAGAAGCATATACAGACAAGAGAATGAAAAAAATGTATAGTGACAGATGTTTTACGATTGGTATTTTGACCAAGGCAATTGGATTTAGAGAAGTATGAAGAGGTCAATCCAGCTTTTCTACTACCAATTGTTTTTCACTATATCATTGTAGATCCAGTAAAGCATCCACACAAAACTTAGCCGTAAAAACATTATGAGGACACATTGCATAGGGAAAATCTAATGAAAGAATGAACAGAAGTCCTCCAAAAACAGACAACTAAGTTTGCTGTCAAGCTTTCTTTCAAAAATAAAATTTGCTGTCAAGCAATATTTTCTCATAGCATTAGCAGTGCAATTCACTCTCGATTATTACTTAATAGACGTTAATATCTCCCGTCAAAAAAATAGTAACTGAAGTTCCTGTACCCTGTAGCTCATCTATTTTGCTCTTGATGGGTTACTTAGGAGATTTTGTATCAATGGTAAAGAATAAACATGAGTCTTACTTGTCTAACCAATCTAGGTCTAAAAGAAACCTCAGATACACTCAATTAAACAACATAAGAGTAGACATGATAAAAATGGAACTAACCGGAAAACATAGGACAGCTGTTGCAGCAGGAGGAAAAACAAGACGCAGGCCATCCATAGGGTGCTTGTGGTGACAGCCATGTATAAGATAATGGATAGTATTGCCCCTGTAAAAATTCCCCATTAATAATAACCTCCATTATAAATTATATGAAGAGAAAAGAACAAACCTAAAAGAAGCATAGTTTACTCTTTCCATCACAGAACAGCTGAGACAGAACTTACCAATAGCTTTTTGTTTTGATGTGGAAGAGGAAACGATGTAAAGTGTATTCAATCAACGTCCACACGAAAATACCAAATATCACCATTAGCACTATCTCAGGAAGAGTATGGCCCATCCGTACAGATATGGAGATGCACCAGCACACAACGGGAAGCCATATTACTGGAATAGCCCACCACACAGTGAGGGTCAGGAACTGGGTCACGAGAGAGAGAGAGATGTCAGAATCATACATCAAAGAGAAGAGACGAAGACTTAATGAAGTGATGACTGAATATATCTACACATACATACATGGTAAAGGAATACAATATGCAATTGAAGTATTTCTCATAAACTCAGAAGACTACCTCCCAAAAGTCGCTCTCGAAGAAACGAGGGCCTTCCTTACTGACAATAGGCTGGTGGACCCACTCCTCGTAGGATTCCCCAAGGTGACCAACCTACAAAGATTGTTGCCAAAAGTTTCAACTTAATCAAGTATACACACATTATAATTAACATATCAGACTAGAACTCTTTCCTAATTCGCAGAATACAAGTCCAATTTGCTAAGTTGAAGTTCGAAGCATTAGAATAATAAATAACAGAAAGTAGTAACCAAAAGAAAACCTAAAACGCTCGATTCTAGTTGACAGAGCAAGGCATACCTGAAAGACAAGCGGTTTGTTTAAATCTACTATGAATCCCTGAGCAACCATCCTGGCGTCAACTGTTTAGGTTATAGCTACATATGAAGAAGAAATTTATCAGTAAAAGAGTCTCAATTTGGTGCAGTATAATTGAAACAGTTACTTCCATTTTTGCAATTCACATGTGTCAAACTAATATGATTCTATCTAACTTGATTATTGTTGGAGGGGGAGGGGTGTTTCATGCTTTAAAAATGACAGCATTCGCCTTTGCCATTGCCTTTGCCTTTGCCTTTCGCCTCCGCCTGTTCACAGGAAGATAGACAAGCCTACAATGACTGACTGAGGCATCAAAATAATGTATACCTATCCAATTTGGTGCTCTCTCTCTTAACAAGAATTGATTATCAAACAATAAAAACAAAATTATCCAACAAAACCTCAGACAACAAGTCTCAGATTTCAACCTACTTATGTTTGGCAGATTTGTTAGAATACGAAATTGTATATCAGCATAATCTGCATATAAATTAAACATTATGGTGATCAGAAATGTTAAAATAGAAGGGTGAGTCAACAAAAAGCCACATTTATGGAGGTGTACAATGTGATTCCCTCTTGAAACAAGAAATATGAAACATAGAAAAATAGAGATGATAGTAATAAAATCTCAACAACCAAAGGCTTGACGTTGAAGCTTTGACCCACTTTTAAAATTAGAAATAAGGAATGCACATTGCAAATAACTACTACATAACTGAAATTTATTACAGTTGTTTAACATCATATAACAATAACACTGAGCATAAGTTAGGGGGCCACATCAAATCAAATCAAATCAAATGAAAAAGGTGGAGGAAAGTGATTGCATACTTTTGACTTTCATTTCCGTCATCATATAACGGTCCAGAATACCCCCAAACCTCCACGCTTTCAAATATTCTCTAATAATAATAACAATAATTCCGCAGATAAGAGCGAATTTGATGATATAAATTCAGAATCATACTTATTTTTTAATGATGATGATGGTAATGATAATAAAAATGTAATTTGATGATAAAAATGGGAAAAACAATGATGCAGATCAATGTATGAAATGAAAGCAGACTAGAATAATAATAATAATAATAATAATAATAATAATAATAATAATAATAATAAGTAAAAAGGAAAGATGAAAAATGAAAGTAAGGTATAAAGAGGAACCTGGGGGAAAAGAATGGCGCAAAGATCTAATGGGGGGGAAAGTAGAGGAATGTCGTCGAACAGATGTGAAATGTGGGGATGGAGAAGGAAGGGGGTAAACCAGAGAAGAAAATGTAATCTAATCTAATCTAATGTGATGTCTCTCTTGGTTGGTTTATCTGTCTAAGTTGTTTTCTCTCTCTAAACCCAACAGGATACAGGATACAGGATACAGATCACAGGTTACAGGTTACACGAACAAGAACAGAAAGGAAGACAAGGATTATTGTTTGTGTGGATGGAGAGTTTTGAACCCCGAAACTGACGGCTTAATCCTAGCCCTTCATAGACAACTCTTGTAGATTCCAATTACAACCCTTATTCCCACGTTCCACATTAACGCTATCCAGCCTGGCCTATGTTTCTCTACAACTCATCTTCCATCAACTATCTCTCTATTCACTTCACTCTTAAAGAGTTAGGGTCTTACTTAGGTCTTTGGAGACTCGCCCGCATCCGCATCCGTCCTCGTTAGGTGTTAATAGGGGAAGGTTTTGCGAGTGATTGGACGAAGTTAGGGAGATAAAAATTATGTTCGCTATGGGTAATGAGACGGGTGTGGAGTTCATAATGTACCCGCCCCATTACCGCCCCCGCTTCTTCCATGCCTCCTAAGTACTTACTACCTCCGTTTTTTTTACTCGCATCATTTGGCAATGTTACACTATTCGCTCATGTTACTTTGAACCAAATTTGTGACTTATATATAACGAAAAACATAGTCATGTGAGATCTTGTTTGATTCGTCCGATTGTGTAGATAATTAATATCAACTTTGTATAATTTTTTCCCATATAGAACTCAAGATATTTAATTTATAAAATATGCATTGGGTTGCGTAATATGGTTCAATGATGCAAGTAAAAAAAGCGGAGGAAGTATTATTTAGTATTTAATAAAAACTATATTGAATAGACTTATTTTAATTTAACATATTTTAAAAAAATATATAGAACATATTTTAAATAATATGTAACATATGTTAAGGCGAATATGATGGATGTTGAGGCGGCTATGGTGGGTGTCAGCCGGGTGCGGAGACCCATGTGGGTGGTGGGGCGAGGATAATTTTTATTGCATACCTGTTGGGGCAGTAATGGAGATAAAAAAATTCTCTGTCATGGATGTAGGGGCGAGGATGGTTTAGATTTTTAGGTGGCTATGGTGTATTGGTGTGGAGGGACCATCCTCCGTGCCCGCCCCGCCTCATTGACATCCCTATTAACAGTATATTGTATAACCACTCGGTGATCTCAAATTTGTCATCATCAAATTTAATAGAAGGTATTGTGTTAGACGCGTCTGACAATAAGCATTGGTCAAACCACTTCAGTTGGTTTCAGTTTTTTTCAGTTGGGTGTATTTTGATTTTAGTTGACAACCAACTGAAAGAATAAAAGAACCAACTGAAAGAAAAACCAACTGAAATAAAAAGGAACTAACTGAAAGAAAAACCAACTAAAGAATAAAAGTAACCAACTGAAAGAAAAAAAGGAACTAACTGAAAGAAAAACCAACTAAAGAATAAAAGTAACCAACTGAAAGAAAAAAGGAACTAACTGAAAAGAAAAACCAACCAACTGAAATAAACACAATACCCAACTGAAACAAAACAATATCTAACTGAAGCAAAACAATACCCAAATGAAACAAAAAAAAGTTCATGGGAATGGAACAACACAAACAATACCTAACTTGTGGAGATTGCATTTCAATAGAGCTAAACTTTAATAAGTTCTTAATTATTGTACGGCTTCATTAGGGTCCATGTTACATTCTTTAAGCATAGCATAGATCTCAGCTTCAAGACAATTAACAATCTCCTTTAAACTCTATATCATCTTCTTAGATGAAGTTGGAACCTGATTCAATACACCAACACCATTACTGTTGTTGTTATTGTTACTACCTCCTCCTCTTCCACTACCCATTCTTTTTTTTAATAACTTCTCTTCTCTTCTTACTTCTTTAGTAGATGGATTTGAAATGATTCTGGGCAATTTCAGTTTCTGGGTTTTTCTCTGTGTGTGTGTTGAAGGGCTGCTGCTACGAAGTGGTAAGGAATCCATCGAAACTGAGAAGATGAATGAACAAGTGAATAATAAGGGTGTGGGGTGAGGGGCGAGATGCAAGAACAGGGGAAGAGGAAGTATGCAGGAGGAAGTCAAGAAATGTGGGCTCGTCTGACCAAATGTTATGGTTAGACGGTCTGACCCAATACTTTCACTTTAATAATATTTTCTTTCTCTTTGACCTCATTCATGGCCTACTCTTACTATCTTAGGCGGTGTTTGGTTAGGAGTCTTCACGAAAGGGTAAAAGACTAAACCAAACCGAAACCCTTAAATGTTGTTTGTTTAGTCCATTTAGTGATTCCCTTTGCCCTTTCCTTTCTCCCAAAGTCCTCTACTCTCGTTCCCCACCTCCCCCAAGGTTTCACTTATCCTTTCTCTCCTCCACTACCACAACTGACCCAACCCCACGCCACTCCTCCACCACCCCAACCACCACCAGTAACTCAACCACTGTCCCCACTCCCTAATCCACCTGACATCCCCAACGAACACCCCCTGAAATGCACCAAGATACTTGCCACCCCCCCCCGAAACCCACCCCCACAGCAGACATCCTCTAAAACACGCCACCGCACCTGCCATCGTTTAAAATCGATCAATGAACAACCCTATAAATCAACATCCCAAAACCCCTCAAACCCCCACCATCATCCACCACCACCACCAACAATGTCCTCCCCGTAATAGTCCTTGACAACGACGGCTCCACAATAAAACTTGGCACCTCCGAAAATCGTAAACCGACCCTAACAACACCAAAGGCCACCACTAAACCCCCCTTCTTCACAACCCACCTCAGCCCTCCACCCTGACTGTCTATGCAATCCCACCCCCACGCCACCAATTCCTTCAGATCTGAAGGGAAAGAGTAGAAGGGAGAAGGAGAGAGAAGAATAGAGAGGGAGATAGAGTAGTTGTCGTCACCATACTTTGTCGTTGGCAGTTGTGGTGGCGGTGGCGGTGCTACTGTGGAGTAAATAGTAAAGGTGGAGTAATGAGGGGGAGATGAACGAACAAAAAAGGCAACCAAACACTTAATTACATCAAAGAGTTTTGAATGCGTTTCCCCCTATACTCCTTTCTTGATTTCATTCCCTTTACCCATAGTAACCAAACACCCCCCTTAGAATTATATTCCTTGCCTAATGATAATTACAAACTAAGCTTATATACTAAGCTATATAAGTCAAGTCAAGATACAACCTATAATTAAGGAACAAGATATATGCACTTGCCTAACAGACTAACTAATTACATAATTAAAATATATTCATATTATTAATTACATAATCGATCATCCAAGTTGCCCTTTGCATTTCTCTTTCGATGTAGCTCATCTCTATATGCTCTTCATGCTTAAACTTGTCCAATAATACTCCAATTGTGTTGTCAACACCTGAAAACCATCAAAAACACCGAAAACACACACAAGGATAACATTTTCTCAGTTTAAGTAACTACATGCAATTATATACTAATATGCAACTAAATGATCCTAAAATAAAACCTAAATGAATCATGAAAAACCTATATCAATATGACTCATCACTACTAAATTCAAGTCGATCTTGTTAACCGCCATGCAAATATGTACTCCATCTCGTCTAGAAAATGGCAATCTTTGCCATAAACCATTTGATAAGAGGTTTCCCACAATGGAGTTTAAATCAGTGCGTAGGGCCCAAAGAGTATCATCAAGCTAAATAGACCAATCCTTTATAGCTTTAGAGACCACTTTTCCAAAATTATTTTAATTTGCCTATATGACAATTCAAATTGGCCGCTAGTTTGTGTGTGGTAACCTAGTCAGACTTTGCGTGTGACCCCATGTTTTTAAGTAAAACCTTGAAGGTACTCTTATGAAAATGAGAACCTCCATCACTAATGACAACTCTAGGGACCAAAACGGGGAAATATTATATTTTTCAACATTTTCATCACCACCTTTGAATCATTGGTTGGTGATGCTATTGCTTCTGCCCATTTGGTCACATTGTCGACAGCTACTAATATGTATTTATTCCCGTAAGAGGCAGAAAATGTCCCATATAATCTATCCCTTAGACATCAACAGGCTCTACCTCTAGGATTCCGGTCTATGGCATCTCTTGCCTCTTAGAAACATTACCTGACCTCTAACACGCATCACAAAACACACAAAAGACATGGGACATCCCTAAAAACTGTAGGCCAATAAATACTATTGTGCATGCGCGTTGACTCAGCAACTTAGATGATCACTAGAGGGCATACTATGAAATTGTTCAGGAACCCCTTTAATTTTCCAGTTCGCAACACATGCATGAAACATCCCATCAGAACATTTCCTATATAATAGTGGATCCTCCTAAAAATACTTCTTCATCACGATACAAGGATTTTCTTTGTTGATAGATAAGACCGGGAGGATGGAAACCATCAACACAATAATTAACAAAATTAGCATACAATCGGGATTGGGAGGAAACATAAAATAGATATTCGTTAGGGAAAGAATTATTTACAGGGGAATCTAATTCTACCTCCACTCACCCTCACTCACTCATTTTCCGGCGAGCACCTCACACCACTTGCCTCCTTCCCTCTCGCCTGCTGTCACGCAGCAGCCCTCGCTGCTCACTCTCCCCATCGTCTGCTCAGGCACAACAGCAGCAGCCACGCGCCGCCACCCACAGCCACGCGCCACTCCTCACACGTGTCTTCTTCGTTGATTTTTCGGTTTTCGTGTTTTTCTTTCGGTTATTTCTTATTCCTTATCCTCTATTTAATGTTTAATTATAGTTTTAAAATTAAAGTTGTGATTTTTATGAGTTTTAATATGTTTTATAAATAAAATTTTAAACTTTATTGTTTGAATAATTAAAAATCTGATTTTTATTAATTATGAATTTGAGTTATAATTTCAGAATTGCTATTTTATATTTAAAGCGGGTTTTAAGTATAAAAGTGATTGTTTTTAAGTTTTTAAAGCCTAGACTTATAGTATTATATTAAAGGTTGCTAAAGGCTAAAATTTTAGTGTTTTTAAAGTATTTTAAAATGAATTTTGAAGCGTTTTAAAGTAATTTATATTGTTGTGAATAATTAGGATATTAATTCATTTGTAATCCCCCGTAATTATATGAATTTTATAAATAGATTTAAAGTATATTTATAATTATTTTCATAATTATTCCATTTAATTGTTTAAGTATTGACGATTTTGAAAGTCAAATAGTTGTTTAAACTTTTTAAATAGTCATTAATATTTATTGGGTTGGATTTAAGTATTGAATATTTTATTAAAGGTTTTGGGTCGTGTTTAAAATGATTTCTAATGTTGGGTTGAGGAGTCCAAACCATTTGTTTAAGTTCGATAGTCAACTTAAGCCCAAACCTAAGCCTAACCTAATTACCATAGGTTTTAGGCAAAACCTATAAATACCTCCCAAACCCCATAGTTGCACACTTTTTATTCTCTCCTCTCTCCCTCACAAACCGGCGCCCTCTCCCTTACTCTCTTCCCTTCGGTTTTTCCGGCGCCGGACCACCACCGCACACCCCTTCTCCTCCGTTTTTCCGGCGAGGTCCACACACCACTCGCCCTTCTCCTCTTCGTACGTAAAGCCGCAACCACCCACTCACTGCACCTCTTCCGCCGCTCACGCACAACAACAAAAGCAGCCACGCAGCGTGACTGCCACGCGCCGCCGACTGCCGAACACGCGCCGCCAGCGCGCGTTCCCTTTTTTCCGTTTTTCCGATTTTCGTGGTTCCTTTGGTTAATTCTTAAACCTTATCCTCTATTTTAATGTTTACTTATGGTTTTAATGTTAAAGTTATAGTTTTATGAGTTTTTATATGTTTTGTAAATAAAGTTGAAAACTTTATTATTTGAGTTATTAAAAATATGATTTTTTTTATTGTGAATATAAATTATAATTTCAGATTTATTATTTATTATTAAAAGTGAATTTTAAGTATGAAAGTAATGGTTTTTGAGGTTTTAAAGCCTAGATTTATAAGTATTGTATTAAAGGTTGTGAAAGGTTGGAACTTTAATGTTTTTAAGTATTTTAAAATGGGTTTTGAAGCGTTTTAAAATAAATTATATTGCTGTGAATTAATTAGGATATTAATTCATTGTTGTATCATTGTTTTAGTAGGTGGAGAATTTACTTTAGGCGAGTTCTAGAATTCTAAAGTGGCCTCTCACTTTGTCTACACAAGGTACGTACGTGTCCTTATGTGTTAGACTAGCGTATCATGTCCTAAGAATTAGGATTATTTATAGTATCATGTATAGGGAACCCTTTTATGGTTCATACGTGGCTATTAAATTGGAATTACGTGTTGTTGAGCATGTTAATTGCCTTTATCATTTATTACATGATTGAATGGATGTTTGATTCAAGCATGTTGTTTGGAAGTATTTATATTTTGATCCATCGTGTAATATGGGTCATTAATATTTTATTATTGGATTATGGATTTTGGTTTGTTTCCCTTAGCGGATATTTTATTACTTCTCAAAGGCAAGGACTTTGTGAGTAAGTTGGAATATTATTGGTTATCATTATTTTATTACTTTTCAAAGGTCGAGGACTTTGTGAGTAAGTTGGATTATTATTGCACATGGTTATTTTACTACTTGCAAAGGCCGAGGGCTTTGTAGGGTATGTACATTTATTGTTATTGGACATTCGATTGTTGATTTAAGTCAACAAATAAATTTGGAGGATTAATTCTTGGTCAATTGGAAATGTTTGATCACTTATTTAATCCTAAGATAAAAGAGGAATATTTTTAGTATTCATGTTATGTGGTGGTTGTCTGTTTAGAGCTGTTTAGAGTCCAACATCGAATAACTTACTAATATTTAAAGTGGAAGTGAATAGCAATAGCTTTAGACTTATGCACGTCTGAAGTTGTGGACTAGTATGAGTTGGAGTACATGGTGGTATCCCATGGCTTTTCTTGTGGTCGAATTGATCACCGTACCCTATTTTTATTTCTAAAGGTTCCTCGATATCGTTGGTCAAGGGGTTATGGAGTCGTGCCCGTAACTCGTTCTTTCATTTTGAAGACTGGTTTTGGTTGGACAACTCGATCATTGTCTATTCAATTTACTAAATGACTATCATGTTGTATGTCTTATGGAGTCAAGTCTTATTTTACGAGTTGAGGTCTTGAGGTATTTATATTGATCATCTTCTATTGCTTAGTAGTATCATGATTAGGTTTCGTGTTTTATTTTATTTATGTATGTACTCAGCTTTGTTTATTACATGCTTTTCTGCGTGTCGGTCATGGTTGTGCCTATTGATCCTATGATGACCCTTTATTGGCGAGCAGTTTTCAATTGAGTATTTGCCTACAGGTCGGAAGACATGATGCATCGTCTCAATTACTCATTTGGGACTTGGGAAGCGTTGTTGAGAGATCATTTTATTACTGTTTTTGCTTCGTCCCTTTACGTTACTTTAATTAAGTTGTTTTATGGATTATTTATTTTAAATGCTTTAAATTGGTTTTGAATTATCTTTCGAGGTTTGAATTATGATTTGACAATTATTTATGTCCTAAGTATTAAATAAAGTTTATTTAATGTTTTTCCGCTGCAATACTCTAAGTAAGTCGATACGTTTTCACACGGGCGATAATGCCTTGATAATTCTCTATTTTAGTTGGGAAAATATATGTTTTATAAAGAGAGAATTGTCGGGGTGTTACATCATTGTTGTGTTACTATTTTGGTAGGCGAAGGTTTTACTTTGAGTGACTACTAGTGTTTTAAAGTGGCCTCTCACTCCGTCTACACAAGGTACGTACATGTCCTTATGTGGTAGACTAGTATCATGTCCTAAGGATAGGATTATTTATGGTATTATGTATAGGGAACCCTTTTATGGTTCCTACGTGGTTTTGATATTGGAATTACGTGTTTTTGAGCATGCTAATTGTTATATAATACGGGCACTATAAGAGGGGGGGTGAATTATAGTGAGGGAATATGCTATTTTTGCGGAATTAAAAGTTAGCTTGGGAACACAAGATATTTTAGCGAGGAAAAACTTCCTAGGCCCAATAGGAAGAAACGACCTCGACCACAAGGGATTTTGACTCAATACTTTCCACTATGATAGGCCAAACGACTCTGTTTACAAACCTATTACTTTTCTCTCTCGGGCCACAACTTAAGTTCCTAAACTCAAGTTCCCAACAACAGTTCCCACAACTGTTGTTCCTCTCGAACTTCCCTTGAAGTTCCTTTCTCTTTCTCTATCTCACACTTCACTCAAAGCTTCTCACACTTACAAGAGTTCACTCAAACCCTTACCCAAAATTACAATATGTAGAACAATGGAAGAGTATAAACTCGAATATAGTAAATATGAATTCTCTTGGGAACTGCAGTGACTCTTTAAGACACTAAGAATATTTGGCTAAGTCAGACACACTAATCTCAATGTATTAGGCGTCTATTTATATTAAGCAAAGGTAAGACCATGACTTAAGTCCACTAATCCATGATGTCCACTATTTAAACCATTATCTCAATTTACTTAATATTTATTTAACTTTACTTGAGAACTAAATAACCACTAACCCACTACTTAGCTTAATAGGAGAAGCAGTAACTTATAACGTGTTGTATAAAACTTGAAGCATAATTAAACTAATTAAATAAATTAAGGCTTTTAAGAAAATAATTAAGCCTATTACTCCACCCCAGTAAACGTGTAGCAGTAAAGCTTAAACGTGGTTTTAGTTTGCTTGGGAGTAATCAAGTTATTTTCTTTTAAATAGTTTTTAGGAAAATATCTTTTATAAATAACTTAATCAAAACCGAAAATCATAATTAAGTTTTAAAAGAAAAACCTTTTAAAATCGAAAATCAGTTTAAGTTAAATGAAATATAAAAGATAATATTTAAAAAGATTTTGGCCTTATCCTAATTAAATCAGAAAATCATTTTAAAATAAAATCCTAACAAACTAACAACTTACTCCTAAACTCATGGACTTAGTCAAAACTAACTAAAGACTCTCTAACTACCTTACTTGGGTGCACAACAATATTAGGTGCACACCATGGGATACGTTGGCTGTTCCTAAAGTCTTTTCTAGGTCTGTCCCTAACCTTGTTCCTAAGAGTGCCAGTGTTTGTTCCTGTCATGGGAACAGAACCAAGTTCTGTTTTGAGAATTCAACACAAACTAACTCAAGTATTTACTCAACCTTAACAAGAGGAGATTAAATACATCCTAATGTATTCTAATCTTCACTCCAAGGTTGATACTTCATCTTTCGAACATCTTCACTTCGATCTTTGATTAATTCTCCGATTTAATCTTCGATCAAGTGTTCTCTTTGCTCGAGAATGAATTACCTAGCAATATCATAAGTGAAACACAATATGTCTTTTGTTGGTTAAGTCATCTTCAAAACTCAAGGGTCAACACTAATTGCCTATGATATTTATTACATGATTGAATGGATGTTTGATTCAAGCATGTTTTGGAAGGGAAGTTTATTTATAAATTCATATGAGGGGTTTATAAATATGTTTATTGGATTCTTGGTATTGTTTCCCATTATGGATATTTTATGACTTCTCAAAGGCCGAGGACTTTGTGGGTAAGTTGGATTATTATTATTATTTTACTACTTTGCAAAGACCGAGGGCTTTGTAGGTATGTATATTTATTGTCTTTGGACATTCGATTGTTGATTTAAGTCAACAAATAAATTGAGGATTAAATTTTGGTCATTTGGAATTGTTTGATCACGTTGTTTAATCCTAAGATAAAAAGTGGAATATTTGTTGTATCCATGTTATGTGTTAGTTGCTTTGTTTGATTCCAACATTGAATAACATATTAATACTTAAAGTGAAAAGAGAATAGCATTCGCTTTAGACTTGTGCACGTCTGAAGTTTTGGACTAGTATGAGTTGGAGTGCATGGTGGTAGCCCATGACTTTTCTTGGGGCCGGATTGATCACGTGCCCTATTTTTTTAAAAGGTCAATTCATCGATATCGTTGGTCAAGGGATTACGGAGTCGCGCCCGTATTGAAGACTGATTTTGGTTGGACAACTCAATCCATAGACTATATAATTTATTAAATGAATTATCATATTGTATATTTGATAGGGTTTTAGTCGTGTCACCTAATCAAAAATAAACCTACAGTCCTCTAACTATGGTAGTCAATGGAAGCAGGGTCGAATCCACAGGGAGATAGAGTTTCTAAATTAATATTCAATCAATTCAGCTACTTCAGATGAAATCAGGAAAGAATTAACTGAACTAATGATTAAACTAAAGAAGACGGATTTAATCGAGAAAAAAACTATGGACTAAAAACCTAGGGTATTAGGTCGGTCCACCATGCTTATACCAATCAAATAGGGTCAACTACTATCAAAACCTAAGTCAAGAGTCGGGGATTAGAGCATGTGTTGAGCTATGGTTAAGACTCAACGCTCATAGTTCAACATACGCCGCATGTTCATTAACGTAATCAGAACTACTGACATGTCCTAGGCCTCTAGTCGTAAGACGGATCTGTGCAAACAACTATTAACCACAAGCAATCAATGAAATTGTACACTAACATTAGTTACTCAATAAGAACAAACCACATCACAATCACCCTAATCAAGCCCTAGAAATTGATAGAAATCTAAATCACAATCATGGTATAAACATGGCTTCCCTATCTAACACCCTAGAAAGAGAACTACTCACTCATAATCGAATCAACAATAATAAATATAATATGAAACCCTAATAATTGCTTCATGAATGAATAAATAATTAAACTAAGCAATTAAAATACTTAAAGAGATTAAAGTATAGAATAATACCAATTGACGGAAAGTAGTAAGCTTTATTCCAAATAATCCAAGGTTCAATCCTCTTTTCAAACTAATCTAAGTGTTTAAATATAAAAGTAAAACTAAAATCCTAAATCTAATTCAATGGAACTAATGGCGTAAAAGCCCTAGTACTAATTCTCCACTCAAGCTAAACTACCACTAATTTAATGAATCCTTGCAAAATAAAACTCTTCACTACTTATACCCCCCATGGACTACCCACTAAAGTTAATGCAAGGAGTAAAAACATATCCTTCACGCAGTGGGCCCATATCCTCATTAAATGACGAAAAGCAGTGCAATAAGCTGGGCCGCAAATATGCGCCCGATCGGGCAGCGTCTACATCATCGGGTCAAGCCAAAAAGTAAAAAGCCCAGCTTGCTTTTCTTGTACGCGTAGGAACAGCAGCAGAATTTTGATTTATGGGCCTCCACCCGATCGGGTCCATATTGCCCGATTGGATCGGGTGGAGCCAAAGGCCCAATTTCTTAGTTTCTTTCCTTAGCGTGCAGCAGCAACTTGTTTTGGAGGGGACCCGATAGGGTCGGGCAGCGGGTGCCCGATCGGGTATGGGGACATGGCCCCTCGCCCGATCGGGCCGGGCAACGCTTGCCCGATCGGGTCCGCAACTTCTATACCCGATCAATATATTTTCGCCCGATCGGGCCATTTCTGCCCGATCAGAGTATGGAAATCTCCTTTTTGACTCTTGGCTCTCAATTCTTCACGTTTAGAGATCTTGGGACCTACTAAACTACCCATAAAGCTCGTGAGCCATCCTACGTGCCTCGTAACATCTCGTAAAGCCGTGGTTGGTTCCAAATGGCTCGGGAATAAGGAGAAAACTCCCTAAACCTGCAATTCAACAATGAAACACAAAACCACAACTATATACAATAGTTAGCATAAAATAGCTCCCAAGAGCTCCAATGACGCACAAATTAGCTTGTAAATAAGGGAGAAAAGTCTATATAAATATATTGTATATTTTGTGAAGTCAAGTCTTATCTTATGAGTTAAGTTGTAGAGTATTATTATTGATCATGTTTTATTGCATAGACTGTGCCTATTGTTCCTGTGATGACCCTCTATTGGCGCCAATCTTCAATTGAGTATTTTCTTACAGGTTTGAAGCTATGATGCATCATCATCACATTTACTCATTTGAGATTTGGGAGGCAGGCAAGGCACTAATGAGAGATCACTTTCTCACTTTTATTGTTTCTTATATTTATGTTACTTTTATTAAGTTACTTTATGGATTATTTATTTTAAGTTCTTTAATTTGGTTTTTGTTTGGGCCCATTCTATTCATGGCCCACTTTACCAGTAAAATAACTAAAATACCATTGAGGTGTAAAATAACCATTTTACCCCTGGGGCTTCATAGGCCAGAAAGTAGAGGCTTTCAGTCAAGCCCACAGACAAAAGGGCTTCATGACATCATCACCTTCACCAGGTGGCATCACATCAGTACTGCCTATAAATAGTATTTTCACCTGATCATTCAGGTACACTTTCCCAAATATTCCAACACATTCATTTGGACTATTCTCTGACCTTCTGAGATCATATCTTACTTCGGCATCGGAGAAACGATCCCGGGAACATCCCCGCGGTAGTTCATCGTGCACGTTTTTGCATGTACTAGAATTATTGGACCTCGAACTGTCATTTGTGAATACCCTAGCTGGATTTGGACTCCCCTAAACTACAAATCTCTACTGTGTTTCTTCGACTCGAAACAGTTGGGGCCGTCTGCGGGGATCGTAACATAACAACTACATTTTCAAACACCATGACACGAGGACAAGGTACCCGAGGTACTGCTGCACGAAAAACCACTTCTGAGAATACGCCGACCACTCCGTTGAACCAAGGAGGTGTGACCGTTGAAGACGAAACCGACCTCCCCTCCAGGTAGAAGCCCATCTGCTATAGCTTTCCATGGGCCTTCACCACCAATTACTTACACTGACCTACGGGAGCTGAAACTTCGAATGGAGAGAGACATGACCATTGTCATGCAACAGCTCGTCTCAGTGATGAAAACTCAACAGACTACTCCCCCTGACCGAGGGATAGTCCTAGATAAACCACAGGCTCATCGAAGACCAGTAAATACAAGCGTCCCTTACCGAGCACATTGGTGGTCTGTCGAAGAGAGCACCTGCCACATCGAAAGGAAAGTCTATTATGTCACCAAGTCATGATGACGCTCGACACATCATTCAGGAAAAGCAAATGAGAAACAAGAACTTTGACGCCCGAATGATTCTCGAAAAAAGGAAAGAGTAGTTTGAAGTGCCCGTCTTCGATCAACATCGGTCGAAAACTATGCTGGTACGTCTAACGGATTTGAAGAGACCTTAAATGTCAGAAAAGAGATTTGTACTAAGTCATACACATACTTCATATTCGACCATGTGTTTCAAAGGCTGCGTCGAAATCAATCACGCTAGTGATAAAAGAAAATACACAAATATAAGGGCCAAGGACACTCAAAGTCAACAACTTGGCCACTCAAAGTGAACGTCCAGCCACTAGAAGTCAACGGATGAACCCTTGGAAGTCAATGCATTTAGTCATCTGAAGTTTACATGGACCTCCTATGGATGAGGTGGTCGAAGTTTACATGAACCACCTATGGATGAGGGTGGTCGATGTTTTCATGGACCAACCATAAACGAGGGTGGTCGAAGTTTCTCATATGAGTGAGGGTGGTCGAATTCTCGGTAAAGCCCTTAATCAGGGTACGTCAAATTCCATAGAAGCCTATCCTCATGAAGGTCGTCGAATTCTCACAAACACCCTTGACCAGTGTACGCGGAATTCCTCTAAATCTCTTAGAATGAGAGTGGTAGAATTCTCACAAACACCCTTGACTAGGGTACGTCGAATTTCTCTAAACCTTCTAGAATGAGGGTGGTCGAATTCTCACAAACACCCTAGACCTGGTTACGTCGAAATTATCTACTTAACCTTGAACAAGGGTACGTCGAGTAGAACAAGCAAGGGCATACCGCTACACATCAGAGTTTCATCAAGATCCTAAACTCCAACGTAGAGCGTGGGGCTAATGGTGAGACCCAATTTTGATACGGTCCCTTGGTATTGATCGAAGTTTGAAGTCATTCAAGGTGTGTGGCCACTCGAAATTGAAGGCACCCGAATAAGGTCATTCAAATTCTTGAGTCTCGAGGTCACTCGAGTTCCTACTAGATTACCTCTCAAGAGTTGCCATTCAAGTTCTGAAAACCTGAGTTCATTCGGCCACAATCATTCGGATTCCGAGGTACACTACGTCGAAGATAATCATGCAACATCCAAAACGAGCAACTCCTCACTCAAAGTCCGAAAGTCAGTCGAAATTAGAGATCGGGCGAAGTTTACTGGGTCATAGTATCAAAGCAAATAATTGAGATTGCAAAGTGCAAAGAATAACTGAAAAATTCTTGGTTGAGCTTGGTCATAGTTTCGTGGGTACCTATTGCGTGAGGATGCATGGATATCTCGAGTTGGGTCATGCACTAAAGGACAACAACCGCAATTGTCACTGTATATCGAGTTTTAAAGCACCCATTACATGCGAATAGGATTTAGTGAGCACGAATGACATCATTCAAAGTCAACACAATTTGCTACACGTTCCAAACCACGTCATTCGAAGTTTGTGGACAAAAATCATCTATGCAAAAACAATCTTATGTAAAACCACATATGAACTCGAACACTATCAAATATACTCCGAGTTACACGAAACAAATCCTCAATCCGGATATACCTCGAGTTTCATGATCACTGCGAAATCCTTGCTTCAAAACAAAGAACAAATCCTCGAGTTACACGAAACTGCTCCTCCTCAACTCCCTTGACAACTACTTCTCGACCCACATCATAAAACTTCTCTCGGCTCGGCATTCGGCTTGTCTACGTTATAAATCGTTCGAGTGTTAGTTACAGTATTGTGGTTGGTTCGTGAGTCCTTGCTAGTGCCTCGAGTTAGGCGTGAAAGCCGCTTTGGGCCTCGAAGCTCGACTTTGCGGCATGAGATATGGAAGAAATACTTCGAGTACGATCAAGCCACATGATCAGGACATATGATCATCATCATCACCAATGATCAAGCCCCATGGTCATCATTAAATGATCAAGACTTCGAACATAGCGCATCATCATCACTTGATAAGTGTAATCTCGACCTTTTCTTGATGGGTTACGGTTTTTGTAGGAGCTTTCGAGCTATTGGTAATTTGGTATCCTTGAATCTAGGTTAGGGTTATTTGAGGGGCCTAGGCCTTGCTTGCACGTGAATGGTAGATTGGCAAAGCATGGGAACAGAGGAAAGCCTCGATCATAAGTAAGCGTGAGAGTTTACACCTCGAGCTGCTATGTGCGTGAGATTTATGGATTCTTAAAAAGAGTTATATGGGTTGAGGTGAAGGAAAGGATTGTGTGTGAGTTATATGTGCCCAAGCCGGTTTGCTATGCCCCTCGAGCATGAAATGTTATGTGCCACGAGCTTTGAATGATGAGTGCCTTGAACTGCTAGCATGAACGCCTCAAGCTGTTATTGACAATCAGCATGTCAACCTCGAGCTACCCGCATAGGCACTTTCACCATGCCTGACAATATCATGACAACCAGCGGCTCTCGACAACTTACATGGGTGCTTCGAGATACCCGCATGTCAACTTTGAGCATGGTAGTTTGTCATCTCAAGAGCTACATTGAGCTACTCTTCCTTTCACCTCCTCTCAAATCATTATTACTTTCCCTCATTAAGTAAGGATTGCTCTCGGACAGACTTTATCTATGGCCAAGCCCGAATGAGATGCATCAGCTTTTGGATGAATCATGGAGAGACGCGTCGTCTTGTTTAGTTGCTCTCGTGTGAGGTATCTCGATCTTGGGTGAAGATGGCAGCCATGAAGAGTGATGAAACAATGCTTGGATGATATGGGTATGGTTGCATAAAATAAAATAAAATAAAATAAAATAAAATAAAAAAGGACAAGGTAACATCGTATGATCATTGAGTTTTATGATCGGGTTTTATCATCGAGCTCAATATAACAAAACAAGGTCAGTTTATGATCGTCGAGTTTCATCATGGAGTTCAGTATACTCGATCGAGTTTTATGATCGCCGTCATACGATCAAACCGAGTTTGAGAGCCGCCATCATCGCATGATCATTATTACATGCTTGAGCTACTATGCGTTAGAATCATGTGTGAGTGGTGCTCGACGTACATGCCTCGCGAGCTGGGTGTGAGATGTCGTATGCCTCAAGCTAGGCGTGAGATTAAGAACATACCCTCTAGAGCTTCTCTATATTCATTGTAATGAAGAAAATGCCTGATGATAAAACTTGGTGGGAAAATTTTTTTAAAGGCAGTGAAGCATCATCTTCATCATAGTGATGCAAAGTGAAGCATGATCATTGTTAAACTGATTGTTTGCAATGGCGGATAAAAGAACGATTTCAAGAAAGTGCCGTGGTAGAAGACCACTGACTGGAAAGCAATTACGACCGATTATGATGGTAATCGCAACTGGCCGGAAAGCTCTCCAAGGTTAACATAGTAACCCTCTAAGTCACCACTAACAGAGAAAGTATTTGAAGACAAAGCATGTACCCAGAATTTTGATAAGAGAAGAAGAACAGAAGAGAAGAGAAGAGTATTTTCGGATGCAAAACAATGGCAGCATTGGTCTAATTTTATAGCAAGACAATCAGGCCAAATAAGGAATGCAATAAACAGATGGAGGGAATCAAGGACGACAGTAGTGGCCACAAACACTGTAATGTTTAAAAAAACATTTCAGTGTAACAAGTTACCGTTACACACAGTTGGACTCGAGTCCAAAAAGATAAGCTCCAGCTCTCCGAGAACCCAGAACCCAAATCCCAGATCCCATGCCCAACCCCTGCCAGGGCCCGGCCCGGTCCGGACGAGCGGCGCGCGTGTGTGTGGTAGCAACCCAAGCCAAGCTTGACCTCCAAACGATAAAAGCCAACCATGTAACCAAGTCAATAGACAAGTAGAGGAAGGGTGTTAATAAACAAAGGAACCCTCCCTTCATAGGCGATATGGGATCTTTGGGAAAAACCAAAGAGGCTTTACAAGCCTTAACTCCAACAATCCCCCACAAAGGCTCTGGAAAGCAAAAGCAATTTCTGGGTAAGTAAAGTGGAAGTACTTAAGTATCAATATCTTTCGATTTGAATTGATACATAATAAGATGAGGCAACAACTTACTTTCTAGTGAGTGAATTTCTCTTGGACTCACTAGAGTTCCGTTGAGACCCCCATAACACATACTTACCTTAAGAACATGCAGTCTCCACGATACAACACAAGCGCTTTATAGCCATGCGCACACCTTAGGTCTCATAGTGCTCTAGAAAGACCAGCCCAGTCTTTCATAAAGGCGGCTAAACCTCCACACTTACGTAGATAGTCCATCAAGTTTTCCTCAATAACACCACCCCGAAGGGATATGGAACTATTAAGAGTAAAAGCTCAACCTCAAAATATAAATCCATCAAGTGCGTCTCAACAGCACCACCAAATAGGCTATGGATTTAGAAAGCACTACCAACACGCCATAGGGATGAGAAATGTAGTGCAAGTTAAGATTCTATGGCTTCATTTGACCAACAAACGGGTATCCACCATAAACTCTCAACTAATGGGCCTTAGCCCCATCCCCTCGACGACTCTAGGACAAGTCTCCTAGATAACTCCTCAGCAGTGATCAACAAGATTTTCGGACCTCACATAGTCCAAAGAAATCACCCCATTTTTCAAGACTTGTTTCACGACCCATGTCGATCCGTATGTGTCTTTTCGTACCATTATAGACATTGTTCTTAGCAACACCAATGGCTGCTTGAGAATCACAATGAAGGGAGACAGGAGCACCTGCCCTCCCCATAACGGAACATCAGACAAAAGGTTTCTCAACCATTCAGCTTCTTACCCTGCCAACTCGAGGGCAAAAACTCAGACTCCATGGTGGAGTTGCATTTCATACAAGTCTGCCTTCGAAGACTTCCACGAAATAGCACCACCACCAAGAGTAAACACGTAACCACTAGTTGAACTAATCTTATCATTTCTGAAACCCAGTTTACATCATTTCCTGAAACATGTTCAAAGAACTCAACGTCTCTGTACTACAAATAAACTTATCACTCAAAGTCAAGAACCTATAGGCGGCATGAGCAAAACCAATAATACTGCATCAAAGGTCTTGGGTCTAATGTTTGACCTTTTGTGGTCAGGTAGCCCCAACTTTAGGTAGACACCCCCATGCTCTCAAGAAGCTTAAGTTCGAGTGGAAACTCCTTCCACAATTCATAAGGAGTCTTATCTAACCTTTTGTGAGGTACTCTGATTAAGAACATGACAGGCTGAAAGGACTGCTTCCCCACATTTCATGAGGCAACCCATAACTTACAAGCATAGCATTCATCACATTTTTCAAAGACCCATTTTTTCGTTCAGCTATACCATTCTGTTGAGGTACATAGGGTGCACTAAGTTCATGAATGATTCCCAATTCCTCACAATGGTCATTCAATGAGTTGTTCTCATACTATACCTCTATCAGATCTAACCCCTTGGAAGTTTTCTAACAAGTTGGTTTTCTACTTCAGCCTTATATTTAAAGAAAGCTTCTCCTGCCTCACTTTTGGCTTTGAGAAGGTAAATCTTAGTGTACCTCGAATAATCATCAAGAAAGGAAATGTACCAAAAATTTTCCTCCGTTACTTCTAGTGTTCTGAAAATCAGCTAAGTCCGTATGAATCAACTCTAGAAGTTGTGTGGTCCTTTGAGTCACGATTTTGCAAGGTTTCTTAGTGAATTTTTGCTTCAAGACAAACTAGACACGTAGAAAAAATGGTAGTAGTGGACAGATTAGGAATTAAAGCTAAGGTCCTTAGTCTCTTTATAGAAGCAACATTTACATGCCCTAATCTACCATGCCACAAATGTAAAGACCCAACAATATAAGAAGAACCATAAACAGTTTTTATTAATATCAGCAGAAACAGAAGAAGATACATTCATAATAAATAAACCCGCACTTAAATACCCCTTCCCCAACAAGTTCCCCACCACGAGTCATTACAACTTTGTCAGCCCCAGAACAATTCTCAAACCATCTTTGTTTAAATAAGGCAACATACACTAAGTTTGTGACGCATAGTAGGAACATATAATACATTTGAAAGGGAGTAGGGTTTTTCCAAAGGTAAGCTGAAGAGTGATCTTTCCTCGCCCAAGTACTCCAGCAGTCGCAGCATTGCCCATGAGACACACTCGCCTTCAGTAGCATGCTGGAAATCATGGAAAAAATCCTTGTTTGCACAAAAAATGTCTTAAAGCCCTAGTGTCCAGAATCCAATCAGGATTGCTCTGGATCAGATTTGCTTCAACAACCACAACAGCTACAATGTCATTAAATTCAACAAGATTGGCCTGAGATCCTTGTTTTTCGGACAGAACCTTGGCGTTGAGGGCATTGGAGAGCCTTATGATCAGTTTTTGCTACAGACATAACAAAGGAAAAACTTCTTCTGAACCTTGCTATCAGGTTTGTTAAATTTGCCTTGCTTCTTTCCCCTTATTATCACCCTTTTTCCCTTTACCCTTAAACCTATCAGAGCCTGATGGAGTAACAGATTCCACCAGGTTAGCTTTAGTGGTAGAAACAGAAACTGAATCCAGACTGTCCTTAAGGCGATTTGCCTCTTCAATCCTCATATGACTAATTAGTTCTTGAGGATATATGAACCTTCTTTCCTATGTTCCCAGATTGTTTCTTAAATCTCTCCAAGAAGGGGGAAATTTTTCCAGCAACACATTAGCTTGAAATACTTCACAGATTTTCATGTCCTTATTTAAAACATCAGCACATAAATTTTCGAAGACATGAACTTCGTAGACTGGCTTGCCATCAACCATATGGAAAGCCAGCCACTTTCCAACCACATACTTCTGTTTACCAGCATCATCAGCCCCATATTTTTTTCAAGGGCCTCCCAAATCAGTTTCTTGAACTCTTATGAACCATGAATAAATCATACAGATTATTCGTCATCAGATTAAGGGAGGTGGTAACGAACAGTTTATTATCTTTACATATTTTGCAATATTATCCTCATTCTTCTTAATATCAGTAGCAGAAGGAGAAGAAGATGAACCACCTGAGCAGTAATCGCAGTAGGACAATCCTTGAAGAAGATGTAGTCAATGTCCAATTGCTCAAAAACATCAGCAGTTTAGAAGACCAACATTTAAAGAGCCCACAAGAGATTAGGGTTTGGACAGATGTTGGGCTGCTTGCTTGAGAAGTCAGCCATTGCAACAAAACTAATTGCTTTCAAATTGTTAAACTAACTGTTTGCAATGAGGGATAAAAGAACGATTTCAAGTCGTGTCATGAAAAAATACCACTGTGTAATACCCAGATTTTTGATAAATTAATAAATTATTTCATTTAAATTAAAAACGTATCAATATGAATTTTATTGAATTTTCTTTGATTTATTTCGATTTATTTAAATTATTCGAAAAACATTTATTATTTTAATGATATAATATTATTTCTATTATTAATGTTATTATTTCATATTGGAATTATTTTAAAGAAGCATTTTGAAAATAAATTCATTAGAATGTCATTTTATGTACTTAGCTAATTTGATGTACAACTTTAACAAGCTTGATTTAATATTACTACACATGCCCTTATCACTCCCATATGCCATAGCTTATCATGACCACTTATCACTAATCACCCTCCATCATCACCTTCCTCCTTCACCTAACAACCATAGTAATGGTTTCTCTAAAACCTCAAGCAAACCCATAACTTCCCACTTGTAAAAATCAGATTTTTCCCACTCAAAAATCTGATCAACTTACACAATTGAGTCGGAAAAGCAATCCCTTCTTCACCTCTACATCCTACCATCATCAATGGTGCTTGACAATTCAAACCCAAATCAGAAATTTAGGCCTATAAATACCCCATCT